>JAFVLL020008497.1:0-58784 GCA_021397915.2 Tor tambroides
CAGCTCTTTCTCCGAACAGTATGTCAGTCTACAAGGACTGTTCTCTCCATCGCATGACGGAAGGATGATTGAAAGGGGTGAAGGGGAAGTATCTGATCTTCAGCAGGGAATGAATTGAACGCTGCCCTACATCTACCCAGCTTCCGAGAGAAATCCAGATTCAACAGAACCTCGGGATATAAAAGAAAGCTTTAAAGTGCGTATTAGTCCACTGCTAACGACGTTCCCTTATGTTTTCTGCTCCTCGCCTCTGGAGATTTGGGATGTAATCCAGCTTGCTTGAGCGTTTGAAGATGAATGAAGTGAAGCTGTGCGTTTCCAAAGAGAAAAACGGAGTCATTCAGTCAGATGGTGGGATGGTGAATCTGAAAAATCCGTTCGAGAATGTCTCAAGGCTCTGCTCGAGTGTCGCCAGCCCAGCGCATGTACATGTGTGTCTGCAGAGAGGGGGAAAGCTGCTGGGTTGGAGGAAGTGTGGGGATCAGCACCACTGCACAAGCTGGAGCCCATTACAGCTTTACAGCAGGCCCCTCCTCTCCCAGCAATACCAGCCAATATTCACCAGCCAGCTCTCATCTCTCTCTCTCTCTCTCTCTCTCTCTCTCTCTCTCTCACTCACGCTCGCTCAGCCTCTCTCTTGTACTTATAGGTGATAGCTTCTCCCTCCCACCTTCCTTTCCTGCTTCTCTCATATCTTATTTCCCAGCCCCTCTTCGCTGTCTCTCTTTCTTTCTCTCTGTCACCTGTACTGGGAGCAGCTCTGCACTCGGGGTCTTTGTTGCCTGTTGTGAAAGGGGCTGAAGATGTTGTCAGTCTCTGGCTGTCTGCACGCAAACAGAATTTATGACCACATAGACCAAGGAGCTTTGAGATGCGTTACTCTCTTGTGGCCATTCTTTTTCGCCTTAACGCTTGCAACTGTACTGCAAGAATACTTGCAACAGGACAATAGGTGCGCTATACATTCACAATATTCACAATATAGTGCATCATTGAGTCCCTTATCGCTTCTGTAATAAAAAGCAATGTTATCCTTTATAAAAATGCAGTAAAAATTTATTTATTGTTGCATTCATTAAAAAAATCTTATTAGTGTTAAAATACATATATTAATAAAATAAATATTATTAGAATAATATTGAAGTGGCTCTCATTAATTTTTCCTAATTAAAAATATGTTTTAGACTTGGAAAACTACTTTCATACAGTAGCGTGAAAATAAATAATAAAAATAAAAAAATACTGTTTTATTCTAGATTGAGGAGCAGGTAGCATCATAGGTGCAGACACATTAAGGTCATGTCAAAATCTACTGAATACTGTTTAACCACCCTGTTGCTGGAAGCACATGTGATGTAGAATTGCTGTATTTAATTTAATTTTATTTTATTTTATATTTCATCATTTTATTTTATTCCATTAGAAGATATAGTTCTTGGCATGTAAACAACAACAGAATATTTTTTTATTTTATTTTTTCTCTCTCCACTAGAAGATACAGTCCTTGAAAGGTAAACAATAACAGATTGTTGTCAGTGTGGGTTATTATATACACAGTTGTTAGGTAAACAGGTGTTTGGCATCATAGATATTACATTATATTGTGTATTTTTGCACATATTTTGCACTGTAATGATAAATCAGCCTGTAGGATTGGAGCTATTTATTTATAATTTAGAGTGAGCAATGATAAAGAAAATGATGTACCTTCTAGAGTCTAATGCTACTAAGGGGAGTCATTATTGACCTGTAGCTGTGCTGTGCACCAGTGGTGTGTTCTGGGTAAGCCGTGACGAGTTAGTTATTAGGTGTGATGAGGTTCCTGTGCGTATTGCTGATAACCTGTAATCTCATGCTGTCCCTCTGACTCCTCACTGCACCATGGGTAGTCATGCAAAACCAGAGCTGCCTTTTAAAAGAGTTATTTGATTTTGTGAGGTACTGATTTATTTAGAGAACAGGGATTACCACACTAAATCAATATAAACCAGCCTACAAAACCCTACAGTGATGTTTTCTCTGGCTTTATTATTACGGTCTCTCATGTCATGTAAGTCTCTCTTACTTTTTATTATTTATAATGCAGGCTTTGCTTCATAATGATGAAATTTTGCATTGCATATTGCATTTCTCCCTCTCTCTATATGTGTGTGTGTATGTATATGTACGTGGATTTTGCACCATTTAGACATGAATTCAAAATGCCTTTTAAATTCCAATTAAATGTAATTGAATTTGGATTGATGAAGCAAACAGAATACAGAACTGTAAATCAAATTTGAATTTAAGTAAGTAGAATCAAATGAAATGGAATTTAAATACACCAATTTAACTGCTTTACGTGTAGTTTTTAGTAATACGTTTAAGTTATGTATTCAGATTCTGAATATTTGCCATTACAAAGATTGTCACTGTCCTCCTCTGCTCTCTCTCTCTTTCTTTTAGACTCTGCTTCTGTGTCTTGAGGACATCCTGGCAGGCGTGATTATCCTTGCTGACACAGGATAAACCTGTCCAGTGCATCTTTGGGAATCAGACAAGTAGGTTTGTTTTAATACACTCCACTGCCCTTTGACACACAACAAAATAACATGCTGTTGACTGACATTTATCAGTTCACATGGAAACACCTCACACTGAGATCCACCTCACAGCTCCACATGTGGAGCTCAGTGTTGTCATATTTTTGCTATATAAATAAAACAATATATAATATAATTTTAAACAGTTATATATATCTTTCTTTTTTCATATTTTGCTATAAAAAGACATAATGAAAATCTAGCTAGAGGAGAGTTTTTTTTTTATTTTTTACCTATTTCTTGAGTTGACAGTTAACATGGCTAATTGCATTTAGTACCATAAACTCAAATTTAATAGTAAAACAAATCAGTTTAGGAGCACAAAGACAAAGCATAAAAGATGGCATTGCAAGATAAAGAGGAAAAAAAAAAAACAGAGGGGGCTGATAAAGAGAAAGAGTGACTGAGATTAGTCTGCTGTGATTACAAATTCAATGTTATATATTTTCTATTTTCATCCAATAAAGTATGATTTTGTTTGACTGCTTGTGAAGGACGAGAACAGTTGAATATCAGAAAAAGTGGGGGAGGAAGGGCGATCCATTCAGGGGAAAGCTGGCCATTGTGTATGCGTTCTGTATCCTGATGCCAGCCGCAATCATATGGCCCTGTGACTTCCTATGAGTTCTTTCTGCACCTTGAATAACATGTAATGGGCTGATCTCACGACATTAGCATGCATTATACTGAGAGAGAGAGGGAAAGAGAGAGAGAGTGACTGGAGGGAATGAAAGTGCAACATGAATTTTAACAATATGCTCATTACTTATTTATTCCACTGGAAGGAGAGCTAGAGAGACAGATTTCATATCTGTTACTGATGCTTTCTCATTCTCTCTGCCTTTTTAACTTTTCTGTTTGTTTGTTGCCCTCACTGTGACCTTCTGGTGTTTTTGTGGTCGCCTTTGCTGTTTATGAATCTTTTACAGCTTTGCGATCTCCACATCATGAATAAAACAGTCCGAATTCTCTGGAGAAGAGCCTGCTGTTAACTGTTGGAAAAAGGTGATGTGCCAACATGTTGCTTTTGAATTCAATTGCTCGTTTTCTCTATATCCAGCTGGAGAGCCTTGTTAGGGAGATTGGTTTTCCCATTTAACATCTCTCTCAATTATACCTAAGCCATTTGGAAATCAGGCATCATCTCGCAAGCCTGAAAGCCTCAAATAAAAGGAAGCACAGAGGTAAAAAGAAGAAAAGAGAGAGGGGTTGACAGAGAGATATGTGTGTACCGCAGGGACCCTCCATAAATGACATGTTACAGGACTTCAGATAGTGAGGGATTTGACAAGCAATTATAGAAGCCAAACAAGCTCAGTGCTTTCAGAAGAGCAACAGAGAGAATAATACAGAGGTGGTACAGGAGCAGTTATTGAAGTCTGAGAGACAATGATAAGAGGTCAGCGTTGGTGGGATCTGTAGCGGAAGAGGGGAAATTACATACTTCAGGAGTGCAGTGTTATGGATTATTGCCTCAAGGATAGGAAGGCACCTGTTTCTGTCTCTATATAATTAAAGGCATAGTTCAGGCAAAAATGAAAAATCTGCCATTGTCTGCCCACTTTCATGTTGTTCAGAGCCCATATGACTTTATTTCTGGACTGTGCTGATCTTTCCTTGGTAACTGAGGCTTTTAGGCTTCAGAAATCGTACTTTTAAAAATGTGACCAATATCATTTTTTTAAAATGATATAGCGATTATAGAGCGAATAAATAATGACTGAATTTTAAATGTAATATTCCACACATTTACATACAACAGGTATGTTATTTTTTAATGTATTTTGCTACTGAAATGCCAATGTTATATACACTATCGTTCAAAAGTTTAAACTTATTTCAGTATTTTTGGAACAAGTCTGTTATGCTAATTCATTTGTTTAAGAATAATGTAAAAACAGCAAAGTTGTGAAATATTACAATTTATATTTCAAACTGAATTTTCAGCATTTTAGTACTCCATCTTCAGTGTCATATAATCCTTCAGAAATCATTTTAATTTGGTGATCAAGAAACATTTCTTATGATCAACACTGAAAACAATTGTGCTGCTCAATATTTTTGTAGAAACTATCATATGCCTACGTTTTTCAGGACTTTTTGATGAATAGAAATTTTAAAACAGCATTTGACATAGAAATCTTATAAATTGTTGATCAATTAATCAAGTGACCTCATACTTTTGACCTCAACAAAAATGTTTAATTTCAACATGTAAAGAATGTTTCTGTACAGAGCTTAATGAGAAGTTGTGATAAAATACACAGTTGAAATACATGAATCTACAGGGTCCCCGCAAACTTGTGGGAGGTGTTGTTGAGAAAATTCATTAACTCATTCAAATCTCATGTAAATTCATTAAGCTTCCAGCAATAAGAAAATATGGAGTCCTGTTGTGAAGAAAATTCCACCGCAATCTTAATGAAAACTCAGCCTTTCTCTATCTCAGAGGGGGAGGAGATTCTCCAGAAAATAGCCTGAGGATAAATCTCATGCAAGCACACTCCAGTTAACATGCAAGAGTTTATCAATTTAAGTTGCAATAAATTTAGCCAGCAAAGCAAAAAAGTGAAATAGATTGGATTTCACATTCAGTTCATAGTTACATGGCTTAACTGAATTTATAATTAGAAAGCCCACAGCTCAAAATTATTCCAAACCTGAAAGATCTGGTTGGCCTTGGAATTAAATGATATAGAGATAAATGTGCTCACAATTGATCTGAATTTTTCACCGCTCATGTTAAAATTTCGTACTATTTCTTCATTTGAGACGCAGATGCAGACATAACTCAAGCCTGTGGCAGAACTCCTCTGAAGATTTATATCTGAGAGAGAGGTCAGTCGATGGAGAGGAAACGTGTCACAACTTGCAACGAAGACATCGCAGTTTACAGGCTATATGAAGATTCATTCAACAACCAGATGCAATCTTAAACCTGACGCTTGTAGAAACTTCATCAGCACAACAATCACATTGCTTTATATAAAATATCTGTTCCTCTCATCGCTTTTGGGGAGGATGGGACACATGTAAGAAGCCTGGAGGTATGTGAAATGGACAAGATGGAGAATGGATTGGGGGAGGATGGAGGAGAATGGGGGAGGAGGAACATGGAGAACCAAATGTGTAATTGAGGTTTGTGGCTCAACCTAATATTCTTTAGGGACAGATTGATCCGTAAAGTGTTTCATCTCCCTGTGGGTGATGCTTTATCCATTTAAACGCAATTATCAGGTGAGTTTGCAATGAAAATATTGTAGAATTAATAAGAGTATTTAAGCAGATTTCATCTTACTGGTTTCTTTTCTGCAGTATTGCACAAATATACTCGTTTGACATTATTATTGAGCAAAGTTGGTTCACTTGAGTGCTACATCTCGAATCAACAGAGACCTTTTGACCCAGACAGATATGATCAATTCCACCTCTCCTCTATTACTGAGCCAAACTGCTCGTAAATAAGTTCACCTCTCGTCTCTCTGGAGGGCAGAGAGGCAATAAGCAGAACTCCGCCGGCCACCCCCAGGGCTTTAAGACACGTCCTCTCTCCAAGGGCGCCACAACACAGTTCATTTAATTACCCAGCATGCCCAATACATTCCCATCTCACATCTGTATGAGGCAAACTCGTCCCACTGGCTGGCAAACACATTGGTTTGTAATTAATTTTTCACCCTGCTCAGCTGATGTGTGTCATTTACATCACGTTAAGGCTCTCGCATGCGTTCCAGATTGTAGAGGTTCAGGATGGAGCTGCAATGCAGGGCCTAATTCATCAAGGCCTGTACTTGTCTCATATGGGTCATAGTGGGGGAAGGGTACGTGGGCTTAGCTGCTGGAAACGAACCTTTGCTCAAATCCCCAGGTGTATAGATCGGCAGAACTGCAAGGAAAGAGTTGGTACAGGCAAAAAGAAATTAAAGTCGCAAATTAAAGGAATTTGTTCACTCTAAAATTAAAATTTGCTTAAAAAAATTCAGTCACCCTTAGGCCATTCAAGATGTAGATGAGTTTGTTTCTTCAACAGAACAGATTTGGAGAAATGTAACATTACATCACTTGCTCATCAATAGATCATCTGCAGTGAATGGGTGCCAACAGAATGAGAGTTCAAACAGCTGATAAAAACATCACAATAATCCACAAGTAATCCACACAACTCCAGTTCATCAATTAACATTGTGTGAAGTGAAAAGCTGCATGTTTGTAATAAACAAATTCATCAAGATGTTTTTAAATTCAAACTGTTGCTTCTGATTGAAATACCATTAGAATACCATTGAATATAGACCAGAGGTCTTCAGCCCTGCTCCTGGGGACCCACTGTCCTGCAAAGTTTATTTCCAACCTGCTTCAGCACACCTGCCTGTGTATTTTCAAGTAATCTTGAGGGGTTGTGGCTAGAAGGGATACAGCTCAGACCGGAAATGAACAATGAAATGTAAGTTTCTACCTGTTAGATTGTGTTTTATTAACGTCTACACCTACCCCAACCCTAAACCTACCCCTTACAATAATGAAAAAAATAGTAATTATTGTTGTACAGTGTGACAGAAATTACACTGCATTGATGTGCGCATGCCTAGTAGCGCCGTACGTATCCCTTCTAGCCTTAACCATCTTGAAGAGCCTGATTAGCTGCTTCAGGTGTGTTTGATTAGGTTGTAGCTAAACTCTGCAGGACAGTGGGTCCCCAGGAACAGGACTGAAGACCTATAATATATAGTCTTCTATCATAATATTGCTTTTTCCAGGGAAAAATAGTCTAGTTTGTATCAGGAGAGAAATATGCAAAGGTCAAACACAGTATACAAGTCAAATATATATATATATATATATATATATATATATATATATAGTACAAAACTACTATAAACAAATATGTTGTTTGATTTTGATGTGAGAGGATAACAATAGCTACATTTTAAGGTAATTTACATTTTTGAGTGAACTAGCCTATTCCTTTAATGCAAGCTTACAGGGCGACTAAATGATTGGAGAAAGTCCTGCATAATTCACTAGAGAAAAATCTGTCTTTTTTTTATTTATTGTATTGTCTACACAGAATAACAAGTGCACAGATTACAAACTGGCAGAAGATAAAATTCCACAATATTATTATACCAAGTAACAAAACCAGCCTAAATACAATGAAGAAAATAAAATACCAAGCAATAAAATGATAACAAAATAACACATAATAACTCAAATACAAATAAAATACATAAAAAATACAAGTGGAAATATAAGTGGAAACGTGTTTAAAATAATAAGACGTCTAGCTAATGACATTGTAAAGGCCAAAGCCTTTTGCAGTGAAAAGTGTGACATCCAGCGCATAGCAGCTGTAACTACACTTTCTCAGCTGGAGGGCATAGTTGGAGTCTAATTGCTTCATTATTTTGTGCAATTAGAAATGTATTTTGGCTTGGTTTGACTGCTCTTTCTGATTGTTTGTTTGTTTATTGACAGAATAATAAACAGATTATGGGGCGTTGCTCATTGCTCATCAGCCTTTATGGAGAGTTTTTTTTAATGAGATGCTGTGAAATGCACCTTAGCATCTTCTTCCCATTGTTCCTGTGCATTCTGCCGTGATCACCATCTGAATTCCCTACTCACATGTGACTTAATCAAATATTATTTGATCCCTACGTGACTTGCATCTAACCACCCAGCTGATTTTCATCAAGAGCAACTTGAGATGAATCTTTGCATTTTATGACGTTACTTTCAACTGACAGTGCAGCCAATGACATTTACAATTACAAAAGGTTTCCAGGGAATGAGAGACTGCCGTCTCGAATATAGGAACTAAATTTAGACTGAGCTTGTGCAGTGTCATATGAACAATTACCATGGAAACAAGTGTCACGGTGTTCCTGTGTCTAACAGTGAGAGTCACAGTACAACCCTAAATTAACCATAGCAGGAGATGCACCGCCTCAAAACAACATGCAAACCATGAAAATGCTTTTAATTGTGTGGGTGTAATTAATTCATCAAAGCTATTCCTCGATGAAAAGATTCAAAACAATTACATGGTGTGTGACTGAACAAGCATTATTATGTTTAGTGCCTGTAGTATTTATAAGAACTTTATTTTATATTTATTTATTGCTCTAACCTGATTTCATTGTGTGAATTAATAATTTTCAGATTGACTTTTTACAGCAGTTTTTATTAGACAATACCCCACCAAAAACTATTTTTAGTGATACTACTAATAATATATGTAGCCAATAAATAAATAAATATGCTAAATATGACAATACATAACCTACATATTTTTTGGATACCACATGATCCAGCTGTTGCTGTGGTTACGTCCTCAGGAGAACGTGATTTCTGTTTGCGAGTACCTATTTATCGTTTACGTGAAAATAGCTTACCAGTTCGAACTGATGTATATTGTGGGAGGCCGTTTTAGCATTAAAAAATTCCCAGCGTTACTCGTCGTAATTGCATTTTTACTAGTAACAATTCAGTTAGAGAGCTCTATAATTAAATTCTGATTAGTAACAATACCAGTTAGAGAGCTCTCTAAAATAATTTTCACTAGTTACAATTCCAATTAGAGTACTCTCTATTTTAATAAGCGAGCTCAGCAATTACATTATTACTAGTAAGAACTGAATTAGAGAGCTCTACAATTCAGTTCTTACTAGTAACAATTATGATAAAATTTTAAAATTTAATTAGAGAGTTCTCTAATTGGAATTATTACTAGTAAAAATTGATTTAGAGAGCTCTCTAATTGGAATTGTTACTAGTAAAAATTCAGTTGTAGAGCTCTCTAATTTGAATTGTTACTAGTAAGAATTGCATTAGAGAGCTCTTTAATTCTAATTGTTACCAATAAGAATTGAATTAAAGAGCTCTCTAATTGATATTGTTACTAGTAATTCTCTAATTGAATCGTTACTAGTAAAAATGCAATTACAACGAGTAACACTGGGAATATTTTAAGCTAAAATGGCTTGCCATAGTATATACTTATGCGTAAACAGTATGTGTACCCCACCTCCACCTTTTTGTTTTGACTACCTTGGGATGGGGGTGTGTTTTTGAAGGTCAATTTTGACTACAAAAAAAAAAAAGTTTCTTGAACATACATTGACCTTTTGTTACTGCAACAATAAATTATAATGTAATAATATAATAAGCAGTCTTACATATGTTACTTTAGGCTATTAGGTACTATTATATTGACATAACTATACCACAAAACTTATAACAAAAAATATAAATACATCGTCAGATATTATTAATATAGACTACAAAAACTTGATATTTATAAAAATATGTTGATATTGGAATCTTAATTTATGGGTATATTATTTAAAAATTAAAAAAACATTATTTTAGAACTCATTTTGAAGTAGAGGTTTGAAACCAACATAGAACCACTGCTAAAGAAAATGTATAGTGGGACTCCAAGGCCTACATTAAGATCCAGCCCTTGTGATCAACTAGATAATAATAAATGAAATCTCAATCCTGAATCATTTCAATCTTCTATCTTTAGGAAGCAGAGGAAAACAGGGTGGAAAAAGATAAGAGAAGAAGCGCAGGAATCAAGACCTGCAAATGACTTTTGAATGGGTTTGATCATAAATGAATCAAAAGGAAAACAAAACAGTTATTGAATGTATTATCAGTACATTCCCATCATAAATCACTGGCACTCCAGCACCTCCACCGGCTCTGCGGAAGAAGTGAACAGTGAACGCACCACGCTGGAGTCAAGTTTGGTTGAACAACGGGATGGTCATTAAAACGACAGCGGTTGCGTTTGTCCACTGATGGGTCTTACAGATGTTTATGGTTGTGCAAACGGAATGGAAAGGACACCTGGATGAGCTGGACGACACATTTCACTGGAAAAAGTCTCATCCTACTTCCGGGTTGCGGTTGTAGCACAGGATACTTGTGTTCTCTTGGTGATCGGTAAGAATCGCGTGGAAGTGCAGCAGTGAGCCCTTCCTTCGTAATCTAGCGATCTAGTTGGCTTTCATATCGCTGCAACAGCTCTTTGAACTCGGTCTCGAGTTCATGAATCTTAATGAATGTTAATTTTGTTTTGTACGATGCAGTAGTTACATGCATAAGAGGCAGGAACCATAACAAAACACCATTCATATACGATAAAACTTGTAGAAACGAACTGCTCTTAATGATAGATCAGATAGTCGGTGATGTAGTAGAGGTAAAGCTCGTCTCATACTCACACAGCAGCATATAACCTCTGTTTAGGAATGAAGGGCCAGTTATATGAACACAGACTGGCCCGGTTTTGGAGGACTCGAGAGAACTTGAAATGGTCATTTTATAATGCTCTGTCTCAGCAGTTACATGTATCAGACTGGACAGCAAGGTTTTGCCAGGAGTTGGGCCAGTAGTTCAGATATTTACTTTCCCTGCCAATTTTTTTTTCTTCTTATGTGCCAAGAAAACTTGAATAAGCAAAATAATAAATAAAACACTACAAATAATAAGAATATAATATAATAATATTAAATATATATTAAAAAAAGTAAAAAAAAAAAGTACATAATATAATTATTATATGACATATACAGCACCCTCCACTAATATTGGCACCCTTGGTAAATATGAGCAAAGGTGGCTGTGAAAATAAATCTGCATTGTTTATCCTTTTGATCTTTCATTCAAAAAATTCACAAAATTCTAACCTATCATTGAAGTAAAACAATTGAAAATGGGGAGAAAATCTCATGATAAAATGAATGTTTTTCTCCAATGCATGCTGGCCACAATTATTGGCACCCCTGGAAATTCTTATCAGTAAAATATCTCTGAAGTATATTCCCATTCATATTTACATTTTTTTTTAGCATACCGGAGAGACTAGGAGCATGAAATTGTCCAACTATGACTTCCTGTTCCAAAGGATTATAAATATAAAGAAAACTAAGGCCAAATTCCCTTAATCATCCATCACAAGGAGTAAAACCAAACAATAAAGTTCTCATGTGCAGAACAAGATTGTTGAGCTTCACAAAATAGAAAGTTGCTGTAAGACAAAAGCTAAAGCATTGAAAATCCACAATTCCACCATCAGGGCAATAATTAAGAGGTTCCAATCAACTAAAGATGTTAGAAATCTGCCTGGAAGAGGACATGTGTCTATATCGTCCTAATGCACAGTGAGGGGGAGAGTTTGAGTGGCCAAAGACTCTCCAAGGATCACAGCTGGAGAATTGCAGAAATTAGTTGAGTCTTGGAGTCAGAAAGCCTAAAAAAATATATATCAAACAGCCCCTACATCACCACATATTGTTCAGGAGGGTTTCAAGAAAAATTCTCCTCGCTCATCCAAAAACAAAATCCAGCATATTCAGTTGTCAGACACGACTGGAACTTCAAATGACACTGGCTTCTATGGTCAGATGAAACTAAAAAAAGAGCTTTTTGGCAGCAAACTCACTAGATGGGTTTAGTACAAACAGGGATAAAAAGTACCCCATGCCCACAGTTAAATATACTGCTGGATCTTTAATGTTGTTGGCCTGTTTTTCTGCTGGAGGTCCTGGACGTCTTGTTCAGATGCATGGCATCTTGGATTCTCTCAAATATCAACAGATAAAAAATCTAAAGCTGACTGCCTCTGTTAGAAATCTTATAATGGGCTGTGGTTGGCTCTTCCATCAGGACAATAATCCAAAACAAACATCAAAATCAACACAAAAATGGGTCACTGAGCACAAAATGAAGCTTTTGCCATGGCTGTCCCAGTCCTCTGACCTGAACCCTGTAGAAAATGAGTGAGGTGAACTAAAGAGGAGAAGCACCAACATGGAGCTGTGAATCTGAAGGATCTGGAGAGATTCTGCATGAAGGAATGGTCTCTGATCTCTTATCAGGTGTTCTCCAAACTCTTCAGGCATTACAGGAGAAAACTCAGGGCTGCTGTCTTGGGAAAAGGACATTGCAATAATTGGGTGCCAATAATTGTGGCCAATATGAACTAGAGAAAGCATTTATTTCACAATGAGATCCCCCCCACCCCACTTTCAATTGTTTTACTTCAATGATAGGTTAGAATTTTGTGAATTTTTTGAATGAAAGATCAAAAGGATAAACAATGCAGATTTATTTTCACATCCACCTTTGCTCATATTTACCAAGGGTGCCAATATTAGTGGAGGGCGCTGTATTTATAAACACAGTTTTGCTGGAAAATCTAAATATTAGTGACTAATTTATAATTTTTAACCTGTTCAAACCTGCACCAACATTTTTACTGCCCAGGTGAAAAAAATTACACTTCCATAATGTACTTAAAATGCTCTATTTTTTGCGCACTAATTTTGTGCTTAATATATTAAAAATGATTCTTTAGTACTTCTTAAGATAAACTTAAGATCATCTAAGTGTACTCAACTGTGCTATTTTGGGAAACCACGAATATGAACTAAAATGTGCTTTTAGCATACTATCGCTGTATTTAAAAAATTATTTAGTTACCACTTGTAGTACACTTGAACCTTTTCATACACTAGTACACTCAAGTCCACTACAAGTGGTGACTAAATACATTTTTTTAAATACAGAGATAGTATGCTAAAGTAGTACATGTCCCAAATAGCACAGTTGAGTACACTTAGATGATCTTAAGTTTATCTTAAGAAGTACTAAAGAATCATTTTTAGTATATTAAGCACAAAAAGTACTACTTTAGCATACCATCTCTGTCTTTAAAAAATGTATTTAGTCACCACTTGTAGTGCACTTGAGTGTACTAGTGTATGAAAAGGTTCAAGTGTACTACAAGTGGTAACTAAATAATTTTTTTAATACAGCGATAGTATGCTAAAAGCACATTTTAGTTCATATTCGTGGTTTCCCAAAATAGCACAGTTGAGTACACTTAGATGATATTAATTTTATCTTAAGAAGTACTAAAGAATCATTTTTAGTATATTAAATACAAAATTAGTGTGCAAAAATAGAGCACTTTAAGTACATTATGGAAGTGCACTTTTTTCACCTGGGTGGTTGATAAATTAAAAAAAAGTAAAAGTCGATAAATTATTATTATTTTTATTATAAGTTATTATTATTATTATTTTAGCAAAGCATTTATGTGTGCACCAGAACTTAAGATTTTTTTTAATGTTTATGAAAGAAGTCTCTTATGCTCACCGAGGCTACATTTGATCAAACAACACTAATATTATGAAATATTACTACAATATTTACAATACAACTACAAAAAACTGTTGTCTATTTTAATATATTTCATATATAATTTATTCCTTCAAAATTATTCTAATGAAGATTTTATATACAAGCTCATAAAAACTCATGACATAAATTCATAACATTCATAGCAAACAGTGATAATAATGCAAAAATGTACTAATAGATATAAGCTATACAGTGTTACATTGTCAACATATTTAAATCAGCACATTTGCAACAAAAATCACAGCATCACCGAAAACCTTATGTGTTCTTTGGAAGGCATGAAAACAAGGTCAACAAATACAAGATTTTGTGATAATGCAGCACTGGCAGATTAGCTCTAGTGACATTTCCATCAACTGGCCAGAAATAGTCTCACATTAGCCCCGGGCAAAGCTTATTGCTGAGCCCTGTGATAAACCTATCCAATAATCCTGAAATAATAAAATAATACTCTGTTTTCCTTTCTAGACCCTGTCTTCGAGTAGCAGCATTCCAGGGACATTACGATGGATTCCTTTGGCCGTGTGGAGTTCCTGCAGGCTCTAGCAGAGGGCTGTGTACTGCCCACTGCCCAGCAGGGTTTAGAGCAGGTCTGGCAGCTTCTGGTTGTCTGCCTGCTGTGTCGGGTCATCTGTAGACTAGGTGAGTCCATCATGCTCAACACCAGCTCTCAAACACCTGCTTAACTGACACAGTCTTTCCCCAAAGGATGGGAACATGGCCCAGTTGGTTCTTTTATGGCTAACATCAATTTTTTTTGTCATCTGTTTGTATTGTAGCGAAATCTTCACACTTGATCTTGTTATATCCAACTCATGTTGCTGAATGGGTCCATCTGTTGAGTCTTGATGCGTCAGGCTAATGCCATCTCTCTCTTTGACAGGTGTTTCACGTCAAGTGAAGCATCTGAGCTCGCTGGCGGGTGGCCTGTATGTGTTGTACGTGTTCTTTGAGCTGCACATGATGTGGGTGATTATCCTGTGCCTCCTTTGCTACTTTATCCTGCTCCTCTGCATGAACTCCAGCAGCCGAGGAGTCTTCCTTTCCATCGTCACCCTCATTTACATGCTGATGGGGTCTGTCATCCACTTCCACATGACTACATTTTTTAGATAGGGCCTAATGAACAGAGAAAACTGGTTCAAATTGGAAAAACTCATTAGGATGCACAATCACAAGTGGTCACTTATTTAGTTTTTTTTTATTGCAGGGAGCTACACATGATAGATGCAGCAACCTGGCATAAGATGAGAGGTGTGTCGTCACTGAATTATTATTAATTTGAAGTTTTTGTTTGTTTTTATCGAACAAACATTTTCATCAAATGGCACTCACCACATGTCCCATATGGACCGTTTCGGTTGTGTCCAGGCTCTCAGATGGTGGTGGCCATGAAGGCCATCTCTCTGGCTTTTGACCTTGATCGAGGTGCTGTATCCTCCTTTCCCTCCCCACTGGAGTTCATGGGATACCTCTGCTTTGCAGGAACTGTCATCTTTGGGCCATGGATCAGTTTCGCCCGCTACACAGATGCAATTAATGGGCGTAAAATGGTAAATACAGTGATTTTTTTTTAATTTTTTTATTTTTTAATCCTAGTTTAATTTTTTTGCATTTATTATAAATTATTTATTATTCATTCTTTTTTATTGTTATTTCACTTCTGTGCTCTTTTTGTATATATTATGTGAACATTTTATTTATAGGTACACTATTTTATATACACTAGCGTTTAAAAGTTTGGGATCAGTACGATTTTTTTGATAAATATTAATGCTGTAATTCATCAAGAATTCATTAAATTGTTCAAATATGACCTTAAATATATTTAGATAACAAAAATGTATTTTAAATAAACTGTTCTTTTTACTCATTAAAAAATGTATGACAGTTTCAGCTAAATATTAAGCAGCACAACTGTTTTCAACATTGATAATAATAAGAAATGTTTCTTGATCACCAAATCAGCATATTAGAATGATTTCTGAAGGATCATGAGACATTGAAGACTGGAGTGATGATGCTAAAAATTTAGCTTTGCCATTACATGAAAAATTACATTTTAAAATATATTAAAATAGAAAACAGTTATTTGAAATTATAAATATGAATAATAATTTCTTTTAATAATTGTAATAATATTTTTATTATTGTTTTACTGTGTTTTTTTCCAAATAAATGCAGCCTATGTGAGACTTCTTTCAAAAACTCACTGACCCCAAACTTTAGAATGGTTTAAATATATTTGAAGTACTTTAAGTAGTACTTTAGAACTTTGTAAGAAGTACTTTCCCATTCTTTATTGTTTCAGTGTGTTTTTCAGAAAGTGTCTTTATATGCATATGCAGATATTGACATTAAAATAAATTGTATGTGTTTTTCATGCTATATGTTAAATGGGAAAAATAATTGTTTTCTTTGAAGGGAAGATAATCTTGATTTGTTCTTAGCACGTTTCCATCAGCAGAGAGCTTGCTATACACTAACTATCCTACTATCTCCTGCGGAGTGTTGGTTGGTTTGGAAAGATTGCTCTGAGTTTTCTGAGGAGTCAGATCTGCCTGGTTATTTCCAACTGTATTGCTCCTTATCTCTTTCCATACTTCATTCCCATCTACAGTGATGGACTTCCTCGTAGGTGAGCTGCTCTTCCCTGCATCCCCCCCTTCCCCACTGGGATTCCATGTCCAGAGGAAATGAAATGGCTAGCTTGAATGTTTGCTTCATTTTTTTTCTTTAATATTGTTTTTATTTTGTCCTCAGGTGGCTTCACGCTTATGAAAATGCGGTGTCCTTCCACTTCAGCAATTATTTTGTCAGCTACTTGAGTGAAACAACCACTGTGATGGCTGGAGCTGGATTCTCTGAGCACAAAGACCACATCAAATGGTGCATACTCTTGCATTTTCTCTCTTTGATGTTAAATAACAGCATTGTTGAGACCTAATGCGACATTTTGTCATTCAAAGGGATATTACAGTAACTAAACCTATGAATGTGGAATTGCCGAGGTCTATGGTGGAAGTTGTTACCTCTTGGAATCTGCCCATGTCTAAGTGGCTTAACGCATGTATGTATATTTATTCAGGTTTGTAAAATATTATTGAAGCATATGTTGTGCATTTATATAAATGTTCCCGGTACATTTTAACACAGACGTCTTTAAAAGTGCACTCAGACTTGGCACTTTTCCCGCCATCTTGGTGACCTACACTGCCAGTGCATTGTTACATGTAAGTATAATTTCCAGCCCTCTGGTTATTAACATTTTACGAAGGTCTGTTGGCACAGAATCAGGTTCCATCTGTTTAAACAGATTTGATTTTGTGTTAGGGTAAAAAACACCTGATCCAGAAAACAGTTTCCCTGTAACATGACAGCTTGGATAAAGATGGTTTCTTATCTCAGAACACCATGACCCAGATTTAAACTGCTGTCTACTGCTGGAGAAGATAGATAATTCAATCACAGCTGCCTACCCTGGCAGCTTATGCCTTGTCACCTTAGTAAGCTATTGTAATTGTACTTGTTAGGCTGTAACTCAGTGTGTAGCTAAGATAAAATAATTCATGCTGAATTACCAGTTTGACCTTTAGGAATATAAGTGTATCAGAAAAGCAGCTGGAAGTATTTTAGGTTTCCATGCATTAAAATGACCAAGTTAGGGTGACCAGTGTTTTTTTTAGCCATTCAAAAACATACTGTGAATGTGAATCTGTTTGGGTTCACTGACATGTCTGAGGAGGGTGGGTTTAGGAGAAAGGACATGTGGTTGTAGGGATGGATGCAATTTGGCTAATTCTGGAAGTAATTAGCAAAAAGTCTGAAATCAAATAAAACACCTTTAATATTTTGTCTTTTTTTTTTTTTTAATTAGTATGTAAATATATAGTACATCACAGAACAGTAATCTACCACTGAACTAAGACAAATATCAGTGATGGATGCCTAATTCAAGGTATTGTAGTTGGGTGGAGACCTCTAGTGCTTAATGTAGGGCATTGATTCTAGATTCATTTACACAAGTACTCAAAACTTTGGGATTGATTATGATTTTTTTAAAAGGTTTTTTTAAAGAGGTCTTATATACACCAAGGCTACATGTATTTGATCAAAACACAGTAAAACTAATATTGTGAAATATTATTACAATTTAAAATAACTGTTTTCTATCTTAATATACATGTTGAAAATGTCATTTATTCCTGTGATGGCAAAGCTTCTGTGTCACTTGATTATTCTAATATTGTGACCCTGGACCACAAAACCAGTCATAAAGGTCAGCTTTCCATTGATGTGTGTTTTGTAAGGATAGGACAATATTTGGCCGAGATACAACTATTTGAAAATCTGGAATCTGAGGGTGCAAAAAATCAAAATATTATTGAAAATGGCCTTTAAAGTTGTCCAAATGAAGTTTTTAGCAATGCATGTTACTAATCAAAAATTAAGTTTTGATATATTTACGGTAGGAGATTTACAAAATATCTTTACTTAATACCCTAATGATTTTTGGCATAAAAGAAAAATCTATCATTTTGACCCATGCAATGTATTTTTGGCTATTGCTACAAATATACCCCAGCAACTTAAGACTGGTTTTGTGGTCCAGGAACATTTCTTTTTATTATCAGTGTTGAAAATAAATGCTTAATTGTTTTGTACAAATCTTGATATGTTTTTTTTATTTCAGGATTCTTTGATGAATAGAAGTTTCAAAAGAACAGCATGTATTTGAAATAGATTTTTTTTGTAATTTACAGTCACTTTTCATCAATTTAATGTATTCTTTCTGAATAAAAGTTTTAATTTCTTTAAAAAAATCTTACTGACCCAAACCTTAGAATGGTAGTATATTTTCTTTTATTAATTAATTATGCTTTGTTTGCAAGGGTCTCAGCTTTCATCTGGGGGCCGTGCTGTTATCTTTGGGATTCATCACTTATGTTGAACATGGTAAACAATCATTTTAGATTCATACATGCTTGCCATCATTACAAATAAAACAGATTTGATAGAATGTTAATTAGATTTATTATTTTTTTTAAACTGAAAATATACTAATGCATACAGTCATCATAGCACACATTTCAGTAGGTAGTAAATTCTAACATCTGCAATAGATGTCACATCATTGGCCTAGCCAACAGGACTCAAAATACTGTCTTTGTTTCCTCTTGCAGTTCTGAGAAAGCGGTTGGCAGCTATTTTCAGTGCTTGTATACTGTCAAAGCGCTGCCCAAATGACTGCCATCACCAAAATAAAAAGGTGATCTGCCCTGCACTGCAGAATCAGCTGTATTCATGATTTAAAAACCCATTTTTTGGTTTGTGCAGTATGAGAACTCTAGTTCACAGATTTTTACTGAAATTTCTCACAGAGTTCTATTTTTATATTGAGATGTATTTTTCTTTTTTTCTGTTGTAGACGGTGTGGGTGTATGGTGTTAACCTGTTTTTCAGTGCATTGTCAATATTCCATCTGACATACCTGGGATCACTCTTTGACTCTGAAATGGACAACATGCATGCTGAGGAGGTGAGCGTTTAAATATTAAATTCAATTAGTAAGAATTGTTTTATCACAGTGTTTTGTTTCCACACAGGGTTACATGGCCAGTCACACCATTCAAAAGTGGTCGGAGCTAAACTGGGCAAGCCATTGGGTGATGTTTGGCTGTTTTGTGTTTTATTAGCTCATTTAAAGAGAATACTATAGTACTGAGCAATCAGAGGACCATTCACTGAACCTTGCAGTCTTTACCATAGACTGCATTTTTCAACAGTCAGTGTTACATCCACACTTCTGTCCCTCAGCTGGAATAGAGTGCCATGGAAAGTGCCTTATGATTTATGTTGTTACAAGAATCATATTCTCATCATGTGATCATACTTGTTCTTTTTATTTTGATTTTAGATTAGGTACAATTTTGGATTAAACAAAAGAAAAATATCAGTGTGTAGAGTACATTGTGTTATTTGTATCTGTCTTTTTTTGTTCTCTCTGTACAGCTTGATATACAGTAGAAAGCATAGTCTCTTTCATTGTGACCATGTTATTGTCACTTTTATAGTATGTGTCTTGAACGTGTAAACATTTTTCATATATTTTTATCAAAATCTGTCGATTAGGTCTGACAATAATATTTATTATTTTCTAATAAAATTTGCCACCAAGACTATTTTTCATGAATTGTAGCTAAGTGCATTACTCAAGGGCACAGTGTATACTTTGTAACTTTGTTCTCTGGTATTAGATGGGTACTTTTTACTTATGGTGATCAGCCATCTCTTAAGTATAAAAATACCATGTACTAACAAGGTACATGTAAGAAAACTAGTATAAGCATAGTGTCATGCCCATAAACCACAGTAAATCATGGTGTTGGTTGATACTTTTAGTTAGTGGGGATTTAAGAAAATCTGATACAACAAAGTCCAAGCTTTGGCCACTTAAAATCTTTGACAGTGCCTAAAAATAACATTTAACACGGTGGAAATATAGAAGAAAGTTAGCTGTACTTTACAGAGTAACGTAAAATGAGTCACTTAATTGTGACCTCTGACCCAGTGGCGTGTCCCCCACTGTTCACACGGTACTGTTTTAATAGCGCGAGAGTTCGCACAGCTCCTCACTACGTAATGTGCCGTGCTGCTTATGGCGGCGCTGGTGACAGTGCTGAAAGCTGTTGGGGTGAGTTTTTCTTTTATATTACATTTTGTGATGTCACATAACTCTTACACGGCTATATGAACGTTTAAGCCTCCGACGCTTGCGTTTATATCACTCCCTCTAAATGTTCCTGCTTGTTTTTGAACAGTTAAACGGTTTAGGGTGGGGGCAGTGTTTCCTCTGCGTGTGCTCTAGCGGCTTAGCATGTTAGCCAGCGCTTAAAGCACTGTTACTGGCGAAGAGTCGTTTTAAACAATAAAAAAACTCACTTAATATTCTGCCACAACCGTCGTGGGAGATATTTTGTAATGGTCACTTATTCAGAAATGAAGCGCCCAGTCGAGGCTCCAGAGCGGCAGCGGCGGCCCAAAGTGACCCGACAGCCGCCGCCGTATGCCTTTGTTGTCGGGCTGAGTGATTTATTTTAAGCCCGACTGGATCGCTGTCTGTCCCGTTTTATCAACACAAAGTATATTGAGTTAAACAACTAAACCTCGTTTTCACAGGACGGGAAAAGACTTTATTTGCTTTCCAAACGAGTTCTTACTAAAGCCAGTATTCCCATGGTCATGATAACCTGGAAATATAACTTAATGGAATTTAGAAACTGTAATTTTGCACTCCCGTACTTAAACCAATTTAAAAAAAAAAATCAAAGGAAATTTTATAGTGAATATATCATACATGTTTTTGATTAAACTGTGCTGCAGATTTTTTTTCTCTCACGAAAGAAATTGCTTTTCGTAAGACTAATTTTGGTAAAATTATTTCCTACGAAAGCCATTTCCATGATTTTCCAGTTGAGATTGAGACAGTTGTACAATGAAAATATTTCTGTCGAAACGGGCTGGGAACGGTCATATTCTCTCGTTAGGATATGAAACGCCCTAGATTGTATTTTTAACTATTTGTTGGTCTTCATCCTTCCGGTACGTTTTCTAATATGCTCACAGGAGTAGCATGTGTCGGAGTTGTCTTGTCTGGAAAGGCATTGCTAGTGATTTTGTTTCTGGATGAGCTCCAGATGGATCCACTCCCAGCTGTTGCTCAAGCGCCGCTTGCGTCACTCAGTTTCATGTCCTCATTTTGTCATTTACGTATGCTGTAGAAATCTACAGTTTCTCTTTTTAACGAAACGTAACTAGTGAACGAAGAACAGTGGTCCTGATATATTTTGCAGCTTATGATTTGTATATTTCAACTGCTTTCAAGCGCAGCTGAGCAGCATGCGCTCTGGGGTGTCGACGTCAAGCGTCTATAACCGTGTGCGCTGTTGGCGGGATCAAATCACTTGTTTTCCACAGATTTTTCCTCTTCCACTATAGTTATATATTTACTTTTTTTTTAATCAATTTTTATCCCATTTTTAATGGGTTGGTTCAGCCAAAGATCCACTTTCTTCATGATAATTTATAACTATTTTACATTTTTGCGAATGAATTAATACTGTCTCATTGACGGTTAGGATTAAGACAAAGAAAAGGACAAAAAAAAAAACCGTTTGATATTTGGTTGGTAATTACAAATCTATACATCCTTCCATAAAACATACTGTTGTCATAAATGTAACACTTTTTTTGGTTGAATTATCCTTTTAATTCTCACTGAAACCATGAGGTTGTAAATAAGCAAGGCACACAATATGCTCTCATGGTTTATTTATCTGGTGCTGTTTGTTTTTCTGACTTGGAGGTCATAGACAGAAGTTGTCCAGTTCTCCACACTTTTTTTTAAAGTAGACATGAACTGAAAATTCACCCTGTCTGTTTTCTCAATTAGATCTATAATTTGCATTTAGAACAGTTTATCTGCCTCCACTTCTGGGTGCAACAGGCATCTCCAAATCCAGTTAGCAACCAAGTCCCCATCCTATTGTTTTTTTGTTTTTTTTTTTATTCTATTAGATGTACGGCACAATATGGAACAAAAATCTCTTGACTTGAAAAATAAAATTGCCTGGTTATTAAGAAATTGTCTCCATCCTTTTTAAGTCTGTACTTGATCCATCCAAGCAAGTAATGAACTGGCCTATATATCAAGCTTTTTGATCCTCCCATCTCATGGGTAATAGACCAGAGGGAACTGAATGATTGGCATGCTGGATATCTGCAGTTGTTGACCGCTTGAATTGAATGTATTCCATAAACACTCGGCCAACTGCTGGTTCACGCTGAGACTTGTTGATCCTTATGTGTGTATTCAGTCAGCTGCTCTTCTGTACACGAGGCTGCTGAGGAAACGTTATTTTTAGGCCTGTGTATCAACAGGAGAGTAACATGGTGTTTTTAACACATATTAAATGAATGTGGCTAATGGGATTGATTGTGTTAAATCATATATTGAGGGTGTGTGGGGGGGTTAGTTTAATAAACTGGACCTGAATAAGAATAATATACTTTTGTTGAAGTAAATGCATTTAATGTGTAACTTATCTGTGTGATCTAATATCCTTTTGTTTTTTTCTTGCCTCAAAACAGTATGAAGTGAAACCGAATTGATTTTTGTACCATCTGAAACCTACTTCAAGTTCAGATCATCGATCGGTCAGAAGAAACGTCAAGGAAAAAGAAAACATAACAAACATCCCCAAAACGACCCAGCGGTACAACAACTCTGAAGACGAGACGAAGACCAAGACGAAGAACTGCACTGCTACAAACGAGAAAAACTAAAGCAACACGACACAACCAAATGAGCAAACCAAAGATTTAAGAAACAGAACCAGGCCGCAACGAGCGTAGCAACCAACCATCAACGTTAACAGCGAAGGCGAGACCTGATCTGAGACAAGAAGTTTGTGCCTACTCAACAGCTTTGAAAAAGCACACGTCCCAACGCTGCACCAAGCCCTCCTCATCCTCCCCGCACCTCTTCCTCCTCTGGGGTGCGGAGAGGGCTGCTGTCTGCTAGTCTTTTCAGTTTTGACTTTTTTTTTCTTTGTCAATTGCAGACCGAATCCCTCCCTGATCTTTTTTCCCCTCTCTGTTCCCCCAGTCTTTTCTCTTGTGTTTCTATTCACTATTTTTCAAAAGCAGTGTTTGTACACCTGCACTTGCCTTTTTATTTGAATTTTTTTTCTTTCTTTTGCTTTTTGTCCTTTTATTTTTGCAACTTTTTGTAATTAGAGCGTGTGCCAGAGAGGCAAACCTTACAAGTGTGTGTGCGCGTGTGTGAGCCAAGACTGAAGCATCGATTAAGTGATTGATTGGTCCAAATCATTACAGCCTTCCAAGACAACAGAACAAGGTAAGCCATGCCAGACACTCCTCCCATTTTTTTCCCTTAATCTAGTGAATAATCCTTATTTGTCTGGCTTGTTTTTATTTATAATATACAGTGTGCCAAAACAGGCCAGTTGTCCATACTGTTTATTGTACAGTCTCTTAATTTAAAGCTAAAATGTGTTGCTCTGTTCCAAAAACTAGTGAGCTGCATCCTAAATGAAATGGAATGAGTTTAGCATTAGCATCTTGTTAAGTTAGCTAGCAGTGCTAATAAAAATAAAATATGTAAAACTGAAATATTAGATAAAATCTAATTGAAATGTGTCATTTTAAATATAGATGTTTTTGGTATGAAATGAATTAAAGTATATATTTTAATTGACATTTCTCTTTCTTGGACTACCATCTACCATGGATTTTTTTTTTTTCCTCTTCTGTTACATGTGATTTCATTAAAGTGCTGCCTATGTAGTCAGCTCAGTAGGTTTTGAAACCTAAATCAGTAATGCCCACTATAATGACAGTTAAAGTTAAGAACTAATTGAGAATTCAAGGGATGGTTCACCCAAAAATGAAAACTATTTATTCACACTCATGTCGTTCCAAACTGATAAGACTTTTTTCATTTTTAAAACACTGATGAAGAGATTTGTAATTAAACCAGAGAGATCCATTTTTTTTCATCAGTGGATGGACAAAAAGGATGTGAGAATAAATATCTATCATTTGTTTTCCTAAAATGTTTAAAAGTCTTATGGATTTGGAACGACAGGTGGGTAAATGCCAGAATTTCATGGTGCACAGTCCCTTTAGATTTTTAAATTCTGATCAATCTTTATAATATATTTTGATCTGACTTTATAATATATTTTTTCCCCCCCATTTTTCTTTTGTCATTTTTAAAATGTGAACTAGGGATGGGCGATATGGGCTTAAAAATATATCACGATATTTCTGGTATTTATTGCGATAACGATATCAATGACGATAATTCAGGGAAAGCTGTTTCTTTAGAGAAAAGTATTATCTTTCCTGTTTTTACCCCAAATAGGGTGTTGTGAGCATTACGGAGTACACATGTAATGTAATGACTGTTTAATTCATACTGGAAGCCGGAGGGCGCCCTTGCGCAGAAACTACACATATCTATAGCAGAAGTAATACTACTGACGATGCTCCATGAGTTATCGCTGAATAAAATGCACAACGGAGATAAGAGAAATTTTAACTGATGAAACTTGAAGACAATAAACAAACGATTGTACAAAATATATGGTTTATCTGTGTTCTTCAATCTTGGGTATTTTTATAAGAAAAGTATATTTATAATGCAATGCTAATCGACATAGCCTTTATCACTGTATATAATACTATCATTCTGTAATATGAAACCACGTCTGGTCACAAAAAGAAGTATTTCAAACACTCGAATATGTTATTAAGTTAATTAGGAGAAAAAGCATGTCAATAAATGATATCTTTGTTGGACAACAGGTTTGTAAACAGGCTCGTACACATGCAGAACTGTATCGCACACTTACTGTACTACATTTAAGACCGACGTTTTTGTGCACTGTATACAGCCCTAACCAAACCAGTTACAGATTTTAAAAGGAGCTCGAGCTCATCATTTAGCGATGTACTCCTCCTCAGTTTCACGTCTGCCTTCCGCGATGTCGCTCTGCACTGTCGCGCACAGAAATATGTCAACAACTAGACTTTATCGTTATTATCGCGGGAAGACTAATTCTTATCGTGGGGAGAATTTTTAATGGTATATCGCAAACGATAAGATATCGCCCATCCCTAATGTGAACATTGAAATCTAGCATAGCTTTAATTCACTCATTGTTTACTCAAGCACAGATCTTTCATATGTATGATGTAGCAGAAGGAAAATTTAACAAGTTCACGTTTTGTAGTTGCTCTTTAGCACGCTTTGCTCTAGTCCAGTTATGTGTTTTCCTAAGAGAAAGGGGTCATAATTACTTAAGCCTTCTGAGAAGAATTTAGTAGTCCTTGACCCAACTTTGTGTGCAGATGAGGCACACTTGCATGTTGTCTGTAGGTTCCTCACCCCAACACACACCCACAGCCCTCGACTGACCTTACTGTGCTGCTTTGTTCACTGGCTGTTCTTGTTGCCTCTCCCTCAGTTTATTTTCACCCCTTCCCTCCTTTCTTCACCTTTGCAGAAATCCTGAGGTGTTTTGTTGGGTGTGTAACCAAAAGGAGAGGGGAGAGGGAAGGGAGGAGCTGCAACACAACGGCTGACTTTAAAATAAAAACTATATACTCAGAACACTGCTTAATCCGATCAATCCCAGGTGTAGTAGATTTGGCCACTGTGTATGGGAGAATTATGGGTAGTCCCTGGAAAGGTTTTGTCGAGTTTACCTTGCCGGCGTCTCCACCTGCAGCGTTCGTTAGCGCTGACCTGAACAGCACCTCGTCCGTCGGGCTCAGCCTGTCACCCTACGGCCGATCTGTAAGTGCCCTGCCATCCGCTCTCCACCCCACTGTCCCCCACTCTCCCGAATTCGACTCGTTCATTGAACACCCACTGTCGCCCCTCTCTGCGCTGTTCCTTTACTCCATCATCCTGATCACCAGGCTTAGAGGCTGGCCTCGATCACTTGCCGTAGAGACGAGCAGCAACGAGAGGCGGAGAGGCAAGAACAATGATATTTCCATTATAGTAGCTGAGCGTAGAATTGTTTATTCAGTCATGTATGATTGGCAGAAAATGGATATTAGGCTTTGTTGTCTGATGCTGAATGAATCAAAGTGTTTATGGGTGTGAAAAGTCCTGTATCTGTTTAGATGTAGTGGCCCAGTGGTCGAGGCTGGTCAGAGTCTGTGTCATCTAACCATTTGCTGTTACCGTGTAGTCTAGTTTTGCCATTCCCAGTCGCTTCATCAAACTAACACATTCTGATTTTCCTTGAGCATGTCTCCTAGCACGGGTGGAGAATTACAGTTAAAGGGATAGTTCGCCCCCACAAGATAATTTGAAGGGGTTTTTTTGTCCATATGTTGTCTTTTGTGTTCCTCAAAAGAAAGTCAATCATATGGTTTGGAATAACAATTAGGGTGAGTTAAAGACAGAACTTTTCCATTTTTGAGTGAACTATGCTTTAAGGCCTGTTCACACTGTTTTGATACAATTATTTGATTCACAGATGATTGTTTGCACAAAGTATTCCAGCCATTCACAAAATGCAACCTCTCTGGCTGAATACACAGTTCACAGTTATTCCAACCCATCACTAAAATGTAACATTCTCCTTGAATGGAGCAGTGAAAGTTAAATGATGTGATGCATTGACATTGGAATGTACCACAGTGCGAAGATAATATTGGTGAACTGTAGTAATAGTACAGCTGTTGTAATGGATAAGGTCATTTGTTGGTTGAGTATATTGACATTGCCATGCGTCAGTTACTTTTTGTCTTTCTTCGGATGCTTTTATTCAAAGAAAATGGTACTTGCCATATCACTACTGGCTTACTTAGCCGGACTTGTTTGTTGCTTCTATGGCTTTTAATGTTCCTGTAAATTAGTCGCCAGCCATTTTTACTTATCATTAATGTCAGTTCTGGACATTTTGACCCAAAAGCACATATCTGATTGGTTAAGGGTTTTCATGCTTTCTGTTGTTTAGATTTATTCCTGGAAGCTCTTCTTTCACATTTCAAATTACATATTCCCAGCTACCTGCTAGTAATTACTAGAACCTCAACAAAAAGCATCAGGAGTGTATTTTTGTAACAGTACGTTGGTCTTCACAGTGGTGCGATGGCCTTTTTGACTTGTTTCGTTTCTTGCAGTAAAGGTTGTTTTTTTTTTGTTTTTTTTAACAGAATTGAACTTCTCGATAGGGTTGTTTTTGATGCCGTCTATTGGCTCTTCCTGTTTGGCGATCCTTCATTTTAGCTAGTGTTTTTATTGATTTTTAATATCCACCCCCCCCCCCCCCCTTATCCCCCTCAGTGTCCCACCACCCTTTACCTTCACCTGAAGATGGAGGCCTCTGATACCCCTGTTGCTGTCCCCACCCCCTCCACCTCAAGCCAGCCAATCCCCCGCTCCGCCTCAGTCTCATGCCATGTCTCTCGCGCATCAGGGGGCAAAAAGCAAAAGCGGACCCCCTTGTATCAGCGATCTGTAAGTGGCCATGATGGGACAGTCTGTGCCAGCTTGATGTTCTCTCTGGCAAAGAATACCTGACGCTGTAACCGCATGCTTTAAATTTACGATTTGTAAAGCTTTTGGCTTTACAGGTTTTTTGGGTCCATAAAATCTGTTTTCGATCGTCTAACTTTTGACCACATGCCTGCCGACCGTTCACGTGCAGTTCACTTGATTTGTGGGTGTTCTAGACAGACCTAGTCCTAACTTTGAATGTGGTGATGAGTTTTTGTGTGTATATTCTAATATGTAATTAAATCAGTGTGAAGTGAACTAAATGCATGAACTTTAATTTTAATTTATAGGTTTAGAATGAAACTGACGGTACTTGCATGTGTGTGTGTTCTTTAGTATTGTGCAGGTACACCAGATTTATCATGTTCATTTTGATCTTTTTTGAATTCAATAAGACCAAATGGAGAAGAGATACTTAAATCTACCACAACAAATTACTGGGACATCGTTTCCCTTCTTTAAATTGTTCTTTTTCATATACGTGCAGCATTTATAATCCTGTTTCATCCCATTTTACCATTTCCACACTTGTGTTCTAAACTGTTGTGGAGCAGTCGGATGTGTGGAGAATGCTAAAAGTTGAAAACTGAGCAAGTGGGTTTTTAACTCATCCTATGACTTATGTCCTCATAGATGAGCTTTGACCCCAGTCTGCTGCATAATAATGGCCATGGTGGCTTTGCCAATGGAACGGGCATGGGAATTCGTGAGACGGGAGTTGTTGAAAAGCTGCTAGCATCATACGGCTTCATTCAGTGCTCTGAGAGACAGGCCCGCCTCTTCTTCCACTGCTCTCAGTACAATGGCAACCTGCAGGAGCTGAAGATCGGAGGTATGAGCCGAATGGGGTGGGGGAAATGGCAAGAACTAGGGCTGAACTGTGTAACTAAAAAAAAATATGTATTTAGCCTTTTGGTGATAACCTTTTTGGTCAAGTCAAGTTCATTTAAGTCACTGAACAAGCATTTTGAGTCGTTTCATTAAAACAGATGGATTGATTTGTTTCAGTGACATTAATTAAACCTACCCAATCTAAATTTTCTTGCCGTGAAAACAGCCACAGAAGCTGGCATGGCATTAAACACACAACTTCTTTAGGGAAGCTTATGGCTGAAATAAAACAATTATTAAAATTAATTGCAGTGTATAAATCACCAGTAAAATCATCACACATATCTTGTCAGTATTCAATAACGACAAGATTTAGGAGGAACCTTGATACCAAAAATACATGAAGTAAATATTTAGTGCATTGCTTTTAACATGTTTTAACATGTATTGCTTTTAACATATTAATGCAGGAACTGACTTCCATGTTTTGTCTGCTCTGCCACTTTTTAGACGATGTGGAGTTTGAGGTGTCGTCTGATAGACGCACTGGCAAACCAATTGCGGTGAAGCTGGTAAAAATCAAGGCAGAAATGTTGCCAGAAGAGCGAATTTCTGGGCAGGTGGGGCCTGACTTGCACGCCTCTCCTTTAACTGTGCTGCATGGTTTTATTCATCCAGTTAAGGAACACATTTTACTTTCGTGTTTTATTGTCCTTGTCCCATTAATGTCCGTTATTGTTGGGTTTCGAGCTCATTTTTAATCCATATTGACCTGAAAAATGCATAAATTACTGGTTTCAGTTAAGAACAACAGCAATCTTATTAATCGAGCTGATGTTAATGCTTTGTTTTGTGTGGGTTCACAATGAGCTTGATTGTCTTTGTGTTTTGTGGTCTTGTTGGGAGAACTTTTCATCTTCATTTAATATACAGTTATGAGAGAAACAAATCTCAATATCAAGGTTGTCATTCATGTACTTTATTCAATTTATGACTGGTTCCTTGAACTCAGATGTACAAGTCAAATCTGAACTTTACTGTTTTTTTTTTTTTTTGAACGATTTTTTTTTTTTTTTTTAATCTGTCTTTAGTTCAGAACGTGTGTGTATCTGTGTTCAGGGACTTTCTCTTTAGCATTTAAACATTGTTAGTTGATCCTGTCTCTCACCAATGCAGCCTCTAACCCCGTCTTGTCTTTTTGCACGTCCCCTTTCTTCAGGTAGTGTCAGCTATCCCTTCTCACTTGGACGGGAAGTCTGCACCTGGCCAAGTGCCCACAGGCAGTGTGTGCTATGAGAGGAACGGGGTGAGTGTCATTAATTCTCATTTGCAGAGTTTCCTATACAATTTAGACACATTTTGAGACCATTTTGTGAAAGATACAGCTTTGCAAACTAAAAGATAAGCTGAGTGACTAACAATTCTGTGGTTTATAGACTGCACTTGATATGGCACACTGATGGTGGCGGTTGCTGTTTCTGAAAGTGTTTGTGGTTTGTATCTTCTCACAGGAAGTGTTTTATTTGACCTACACCCCTGAGGATGTTGAAGGAAACGTTACTTTAGATACTGGAGATAAAGTCAGTTTTTACATGGAGACCAACAAGCAGTAAGTGGATTTAATGTTTGGTTGAAATGGGTATAATTTTAAAAGAGGAACTTTTTTTTGGATGTTGAAATGGTTTATTTTTGTTTCAGTACTGGTGCTGTTAGTGCTCACAACATTGTACTGGTAAAGAAGAAACAGTCAAGATGTCAGGGAGTTGTTTGTGCTACCAAGGTAAGGATCTTATTCAAAGATGAGTTTGGATTAGCTGCTTTTTTTGTAGACATTATACCGAGGAATAGTGATCTCCTGCCCTCTTGTGGGAAGGAGAATGGCAAAAAACATCTCTTATCTCAACATTCTGCTTGAATAGTCAATAAAGGAAGTTGTGTTGGTTTAGCAACACATCATAATGCTAAATGGTTTATTTTTTTTTTTTTTTTTTTTTTTTTTTTTTTTTTCCAAATTCTCAAATATATACTTTTTGTTAAAATATTGATTTTTCAAACCTATAATTGTGCCTTGCAGGAGGCCTTTGGATTCATTGAACGAGGGGATGTTGTGAAGGAGATCTTCTTCCACTACAGTGAGTTTAAAGGAGATCTGGAGGCTCTACAGGCTGGAGATGATGTGGAATTCACCATTAAAGAAAGAAACGTGAGCAATTGAGGAAATGTCTTTAAAAAACAAAATATTTGTATTGATGTTCTGTTGATAACTACTAACTGATAAGATACAAAAGATTTTACTATCAAACACTGAGTGAAATTACTATTCTTGAGATGCATTGCTGTTTCAAACAGCTTTGAGGTTGTTTCTGTGTGTGTCTTATAGGGCAAGGAAGTAGCCACAGATGTGAGACTGTTGCCTCAGGGCACTGTTATATTTGAGGACATCAGTATTGAGACTTTTGAGGGCACTGTCACCAAGGTTATTCCCAAGGTCCCCACCAAGAATCAGGTTTGTGAATCAGCTCTTGAAATTAGTCTTCCCAGACTCCCTCAGTAACATTACCATATAGATCAGGGGTACTCAACAGGCGGCCCGTCTGCATTAATTTTGTGGCCCGCGTCATGCTGAAGATTAATGTATTTTTATTACAGTTTGTGCTCAAAATATTAGGCAGTTTGATTTTTTAAATTAAATGTAGCCTATACAATCGCAGTAGTAAAAGCTGCTCGATCTCTGCAAGCGCTGTAACTAGCCACGCGGCACGCCCCAAACAACTTAAAAGAGAAGCGCTGTCCAACAAAAGAGGACAACATGATTTTACTCCACAACATCAGTCAAGTGTTTGAAATAACTTCATTTTGTGAGCTGATGGGTGGTTTTTGTCACAGAACGAGGCAGATAATATATTCTATACGGTAAAGGCATTGTCGATTATCATTGGATTATAAATATACTTTATTATTATGAAAATACCGGAGATGGCTTGAACACAGCTAAACCATATATTGTCACGTCGCATGTTTACTGTCATATATACTGTTGGATATTTAAATAAATAGCCAGATAGCGAACAGATTCAGTCACCCATGCAATCTTGTTCATAAATGACAGGATTCATATGTCTATTAAAGCCTTAAATCACAATGTAACGTTCAAATCTGCGCTCGTGCTGCCGCTGATCCAGAGAGAGCAGTTTGCGTATATGAAACATCTTTACAAAGATTTTGTATCATTATTTCTGTTACAAACATTCAAATAAAAGTTTATGGTTCAGATATAAACACTGCTGTCTACAGAAGCAATCAAAATAGAATAAGTCACCTTTTTGAAAGTGAGGATGCTTCAAATAAAGATTGTATCAATTACAACGTAATGCCAGCAGGTGGAGACAAGTGATTTAAACAGATTCGTTCAAAAAACATTGATTCATTCAGGAATGAAACAAGTGAAGTCTTTATGAGCAAGTCATGAATGAGTTATGAATCATTTGTTTAACTTTTTTTTATCAATTTGTATAGTGATATCTATTTTAAAAATAAAATATTGATACAATATAGTTAATATAAATATGAAAAATAATACTTCTTTCTAAAGTACTTTGTGAACTATATTTGCTCAAGAATGTTTTTAGTTTTAGCATTTTGAGTTTGTTCAATACTCTGAGTATGAATGCAAATTTTTTTGCATCAGTATAGCAAAACAAACTTTGCTCAGTCTTATTTTCAATAGGACAAGGACAAGCAAGACTTAGATAAGTAATAAACTGTATTTCTGCAAATATTGTCTTAAAGTCTGATGATGCAAATTGTAATTTGTGGCCCTTCGCATCATATGTACTTTAAATGCGGCCCGCTTGACCTCTGAACTTGAGTACCTTTGATATAGATTCTGCTTGCATTTTTAAATCGAATAAGTCTCCATTTATCTTTCTCAGAATGACCCGCTGCCTGGGCGAATCAGTGCCAGAATTAATTTCACTGACAAAGAACTGCTATTCGGGGAGAAGGACACCAAGTCCAAAGTAACGCTGCTGGAGGGCGACCATGTCCAGTTCAATATATCCACTGACCGTCGGGACAAACTGGAGAGAGCAACAAATATCGACATCCTCCCTGACACATTCCATTTCACAAAGGAGACCCGTGAAATGGTGCGACTGTAGAACTTTGTCCTTGTGGTTACTTGCAAGGCTGTTTTACTTTTTGCTAATGTTTGCTAATGTTGTCTTGGTCTCTCTCCTTTTTTTTTTTAAATTTCTTTTTTTTTTTTTTTTTTTGTGCAGGGTGTGATAGCTGCCATGCGTGATGGTTTTGGCTTCATCAAATGTGTGGACCGTGATGCCCGAATGTTCTTCCATTTCAGCGAGGTTCTGGAAGAGAGCCAACTGCACATTTCTGATGAAGTGGAATTCACTGTTGTCCCTGTGAGTTCCCAGATTTCACCATACCAGAACAACTCTTGTGTTCCTGTTTTTGTCTCAGCTTATGAAATGCAACTTTTTTTTTTTTTTACACTACTATATTAGACCTCATCAGTTGGCCATCCTGTTTGCTGGATATTAGAATCAGCTGTTGAAAAACCCTGGTTGGTCAACTGCTTAAACTATACACAAAGCAGAGGCAAATTGTAAATTGTAATTGTGGTCTTTCATTGACTAGCTTTAAAACATCCCTCTTTCCTCTACCAGGACATGCTGTCAGCCCAAAGGAACCATGCCGTGCGGATCAAAAAGCTGCCCAAGGGCACAGTGTCGTTCCACACTCAATCTGAGCTGCGTTTTGTGGGGGTGGTGGAGAAAGAAGCTGTGCCTGCTACCACCAACAAGAACTCCAGCCCCAGCAAGGGCAAAGAGAAGGTAGACTAACTCTTGACTTCATGAATATACACTACTGTTCAAAAGTTTGGGGTTGGCAAGGTGGTTTTGAGAGAAGTGTCTTATGCTCATCAAGGCTGTGTTTATTTGATTCAAAATATAGTAAAACTGTACAATTTAAATTAACTTAAATATTTTATTGTTTTAAAATGTAATTTATCCTTGTGATGGCGAAGATAAATTTTCAGCTGCCATTAAACTTCAGAGTCACTGATCCTACAGAAATCATTCTAATATACCGATTTAATGCTCATGAAACATTTCTTATCAATGTTGACGACAGTTGTACTAGGGATGTGCCCGAATAGCAAATCTGTATTCGGAAAGGCATAGAAAAGGGTTAGCCGCTTGCTAGCAGTTGCCTTTTACATTACAGTACATAAAATTTCACTTACCACATAAACAGAGAGGTAAGGAGAGATGACCGATAGGACGATGTCGAATGATTTACAGATCCTGAGCACCACTGACAAACATCTAATCTTGTGAAATGTGTGGTTAGTGCCGCTCCATAGTAGAGTAGGCTACGTGTGATCGCGAATCACAAAAGTGGAAGTAAAAAGCAAACGTGCATTCATAAGTGATTTTAATGTCCCGCATATTAATAATGGCTCCCCGATGCCCGCAGTTTATATACAGGATTATTACCCAACGACATAATTGTGAGAGAAAGCACTGAAATATATTTTTCTCGTATTTATTCCCTTTATGGTTGCCGTAGTACACACCTTTACCTTTCCGAATACCGGATTCGGGCACATCCCTAAGCTGTACTGTTTAATTTTTTTTTTTTTTTTTTTTTTTTTAAGGATTCTTTGAATAGAAAGCTCAAAAGAACAGCATTTATTTTAAAAAGAAATATTTTGTAACAGTTTTTACTGTCATTTGATCAAATTAGTGTGTTCTTGCTGAATAAAGAAAATCGTAATGACCCCGAACCTTTGAAAGGTAGTGTATATGCAGTTGATTTTAATGTATTTCTTCCTAAGAGTCCTTGAAGTACACATCTGTGGAGATTTGATGTAGAACCATCAGTCATAATTATAAAGAGGGACTTTGAAAATGGAGAAATTTAGTATTTCTGTTTTTAATTCTGCTTTCCAAACTTTTATATCCTGTATCTGCTTGTCTCCCTCTTAATTGACACAAGCACAAAATAGTAGCAGGCTTTGAGGTGCAATAAAATCTTTTGTCTGACCTTCTATTCTGTCTTTTGTTTTGTTTTTTTTTTGTTTGTTTTTTTTTTTTCCCCATTTATTTGAACCATGCTCGTCTTCATTAGAAAAAAGACAAGGTAGGCTGCTGTTTTCTGCATGCTGCCTTTCCTCCACAGTGTAGACTGTTAGAAATATATTTTCTAACAACACAATCTCATAAAGTATTATGGAGCAGTACCCAGAGTGAAATTTTACTTACTGTAATTTTTTGTAGTATAGTAAGTGTTTTATTTTTAATTTGATTCACCTCCAATTCAAATAATTTCTGACTGGTTAAAATAAGTCACAGATGTGTCTAATCCTCCGTATTTCTCTATTTTTTTTTTTTTTTTTTTTTTTTTTTTTAAGGGTAAAGTTGAGAAGGTCAGTTGGATCTACATGTCCATGACTGTTTGTTTGGTTATGAGGCCTGTTGGCATGAGCTGAGATTGATATAACAGCTTTAAATCATACAGACATGTTAACCTCATAACCATACCAACTCAACCAATCTGTGCCACTCAGTGTGTGCATTCTTGTGTGAGGGGTATAACAGTTCGGTTTCTGTGTCACTCACACAATTCATTTTTTAAAATGGAAACCATGCAGTTCATACACATTTTCAACCATGGCACAAATGTGTACCCAACCGTGGGTGACAAACTGGATGGGAGCAGTTTTACCCCTTGTGTTAGTGTGTGCATGATGGCTAAATATTGTGAAGCATTTTAGATGTTTGAGTTTCTTCATTTACTCATTGTGTGAAATACACATTTTCCCCACGTTTTGCATCTTTTTGGATGTTTATTCTGTAAGGCAAAGCTAGGAGTTTTAAAAATAATGGCTGCGGATATCCAGAGACACAGTCTTGTTTACATGGTCCTCAAGTATCTGCAGTCTGATGTTAAAACTGGCCATCAGCATTGGCACTAATCAAAAATAAAAAATGTAGTTCACAACTAGGGCTAATTTCTGTGCTTAATTATAGAGGGTCCACTCAGTAGTAGTTTTATTTTCAGAAAAAGTTGATATAGTGACATACAGCCTGAGTGTTCATCTCATGAGTCTGAGTGCATTTCAGTTCTGGATATGTTGTTGGTTCTTATGTGAATGTGTGTATTTGTGTCGTCACCAGGATGCAGATGAAGGCTTGATTGCGTATGAAGACAGTGGAGTGAAGAACACTCTTCCCTACTATATTAAAGACCTGGAGGGAGGCGCTTACCCACAGGTTGGAGACAAGGTACATTAGACTGGCACTCTGGCTCACTTGAGCTTGCTGAATTTCTCCTTGGACTAATAGGTAGTGTTTCAACTTGATCATTTGTTTTAATGTAAATCCCCATGTCTCCACTAGGTGGAGTTCTCCATCAGTGAGGTGAAGCGTACTGGACAGCAAAGCGCTGTGTCCCTCAAGATCCTTAATCGTGCTGTTGGCACAAAGAGGCTTCTGGGATACATAGCAACACTGAAGGATAACTTCGGCTTCATAGAAACAGCCAATCATGATCAGGAGATCTTCTTCCACTACAGGTAATTAAAGATTCTCCTTGATGGTTTTGACTTATAGTTGTTGTTTGGTTGTCATTGTTTAATCTAAATTGTGTGCAGTGAGGTATGTGGGGATGTGGATAACATGGATCTGGGGGATACAGTGGAGTACACTCTCTCTAAGGGCAAAGGAAACAAAATCAGTGCTGAGAAGGTCACCAAAGTTGCAGCTGGTATGTTGTGGAGACTTTTTATTGGTTTGGCATGAATACATTAGTAATCGGTTCACGCAAATAACACAACTCTGTGTGTGTCAGTGAATGGAGTAGGAGAGGATGTGAGTAATACCGTGTTCCTGGGGAAAGTGGTTCGGCCCTTGCGCAGCGTGGACCCATCTCAGACTGATTATCAAGGCCTTATTGAGATCACAGAGGAAGGTGAGGTGAATCTAGAGTATTTTGTAATCATGTTACAAACCATGAACTCCCTGCATTTATAATTAACTACTGTTCTCTGCTCAAACACTTCACCAGGAGCCAGTAACGGTCAGAGTTATCCGTTCGGCATCGTTGGTATGGCCAATAAAGGTGACTGTCTGCAAAAGGGTGAGATGGTGAAGTTTCAGTTGTGTACAGTGGCCCAGACAGGTCAAAAGATGGCCTGCAACATTGTGCCTCAGCGTAGAGCCCTGGTGGAGTGTGTCAAAGATCAGGTAAGCTTAGTGATAAAATAGTTTTTAACTTAAAACTTTTTTTCATCTGTTGGTCCTGAGGTCACAGATGTTGATCTCTGCTGTACAACACTGGCTAAAAGTAGTCTTTTTTTTTTTTTTTTTTTTTTTTTTCAGTTTGGTTTCATCACATACGAAGTTGGAGAGAGCAAGAAGCTGTTTTTCCATGTCAAGGAGGTGCAGGATGGTCTGGAGCTCCAGGCCGGTGATGAAGTGGAGTTTTCGGTTATCCTGAACCAACGCACAGGCAAATGCAGTGCCTGCAATGTTCGCAGAGTCAGGTAAGACAGTTGGGTATGAATCTGAGTCCCATGTGTAATATTTTTGTACTGTTAAATATTTTATAGTTATTGGATTTTTAATGAATCTGACCAGATTTTTAATTTTTTTTTTTTTTTTTTTTTTTTTTTTTTTTTTTTTTTTTTTTTTTTTTTTTTTTTTAATTATACAGTGAGGGTCCAAAACCTGTAGCAACACCTCGCCCTGACAGACTGGTCAATCGCTTGAAGAGCATCACTCTTGATGACACCAACGCCCCCCGTCTTGTCATTATCAGACAGCCTCGTGGCCCAGACAATTCAAAGGCAAAAATAAACGGCATTTCTGTGTACCATTTACCGAAAATACTTAAGTAAACAAATTGAAGGATTCTTGCTGCAGTCAAAGAGTACTTTAAGAATTGAAACTTTCCTAAAACAATTGTGACATCTTGATATTGACCTGTTTTGTTCCTACAGGGCTTCAATGTAGAGAGGAAATCCCGCCAACCTGGTGTTACTGACTGAGTACTGTTCACCCCTCTCTTCCTCCTCCTCACTACGGAAGAAACACCTTGAAGAAAAGCAATCAGACAGAGGGCAGAGGAAGGGATTTGTGTGTCTGTTTAGTTCGCTCTCATTTTATCTCCCTCACCCATAAACACAATTCACAGAGTAACAAACACATCAAGACTTGAAAATTAGCACACACAATTCCCTTCCTTTGTCACAGGATCCCTTGCAAAAAAAAAAAAATCTCATCTCATTGTATGTGTGATGTTTTTGTGTGGTTGTAATTTGAGCAAAACCCCTCGTGTTGTATGAGCGTGTGTGTGTGTGGTATGCATCACATGTAAACTTGTAAGGTTATGCAGAGGATATGAGGGGAAATAAGGGGTTTGTAGTTCTCACATCTTTAGTTTGAGATGTGGGCACTGTTTGACCCGTTTTTCGTTTCTGCTGAAATTGAAATGCCAGGAATTCTGCACCTGCTGCTGTGAGCGAGTTATTGTTTTAGAGTAGCTTTGCTTGTCTGTATTTTGAACTCCGTTATATATATATATATATATATATATATACTTTATTCTTCCTGTATCACTTGAATTCTTCCCATGTTGAGTTTCTCACCCAGGTGAAGTTGAGATATTGCTGGGCTCTTTCTGCTAAGAAATAAAATGACTTTAAGGTCCTTTCACTCACCCACTTCCATAGGTTTTAACATGGATCTGAAAACATAATAAATTTTCTCTGCGCTCAGAACCCTCTTGTGTATGTTTTTTTTTTTTTGTGTGTAAATTTACTATTTTTGATTATTTTCAAATTAAATTGGCTTTTGTGTTCATTTTAAAGAGCCTTTTTTAAAATTCCTGTCCTGATTTTACAAGCTCAATCTGTTTATGGGCAAGTGCAGAATTCCTAATGGCATCTTGTAGCCTGCGGTCCTTTTTATATAGCTTTTTCTTTGCACATGTACTTTTCTTATTTTTCTTTGAGTTCTACTTAATGTCTGCTAATGAATAAATAAAGAAAAAGGTGCCTAAAAACAAAACAAACAAAAAAAAAAAGAAAAAAAATTGGTGTCTCTATCCCTGAACAGCCACTGAAAAATAAAAACAATTGTAGGGTGGCTCCCCCCCCCAAGTAGAGAATACTGGTGTGCATTCCCCCCCCCCCCAATATACCAGTGGGTTGAAATATACTCTATGTAATGTGTGCTTTTACTTGGGTGGACTTTTTGAAAACCTGAATAAAATAAGCAAATGTGTGCAGAACATGGGGGAAGTGAAATAAGTAAAATTTAAAAACGTACAAAGAAATTTGATTACATGAATAGAGGCTATTTGCAGTGCTTCTTATGACAAATGGAGCTATTACTGTCATGAATATTCTCTGGAGCACCCTGGGTTTGTGTTGAACCTTAAGGTTCTCCTGTATACTTTTGTTAATGGTCTTGAATGAAACAATTGAAATAAACATTTTATGAGAATCAAAGGTGTATTATGTTTAATTTTTTATCAGCAAAGCACTGTACAGAAACTTTAAACATTTTCATGCCTTTGCACACTTTTAAATGATGTATCCATGAAACCTAAAGAATGAGGGTTTAGAAGTTTCAGATTGCCTAAACTCTGGTGCTTCCCAACTGTATGGTGACTTCAGAGCGGTGCTTTGTCACTGATGTCGGATTCTGGCTCTGAGACCATCGCGTCCACCATTCCCTTAGGTCATCTGGTCCACTTAGAGGAGGATTTGATATCTGGTTTGCTGAAACAAGCACATATGGAAGTTTGGACTCCAGCGTTGTGACCACCTTTTTTGTTCCAACATCTCCACATGATCCATCTGCTGAGATCTGTATTTTTTTTATGCTTGTTTGGGCAGGTTTTGTCACATCTGCTTGGATATTCTCTCCAGTGATGTTTTCATGACCTGTTTGCTGCTGGGAGTTTCTTAAGTCCATTGCTTGCAGTTTCTGTTTGTACTCTTCCAGTTTAGCTTTGCATTCAGCAGCTTCCTCTTTTATCTGAAGGAACTGCTTCTGAAGGTCTCTCTCAAAGACTTCCTCAGCCTTGAGCTCATTGAGCCAGAACTTGAGCTGTTCCTCTTCCTCCAACAGTGGCTCGCAAAACTCCCTGGTAGCTTGCTGCTGCTCAAACTCAAGGATCAACTGGTCCGTTGACTCAATTTTGTACTTTAGTTCTTGCAGACTGGCCTGTTGTTGGACAACTAGTCTTTTTAACTCTACAATCTCCTCACTCTCGGTCTCTTGTTGGATTGTTTGGACCACTGGATTTAAGGTTTTCAGGTCCTCCTCTGCCCCTTTCCGTTCCTCTTCCTCTGGTCTCTCACATACAGGACTCTCATCAGTGCATCTCCCACGGTTCCCAAGGCAACCGATCAAAGGCTGATGTGGAGTGACTCTATTTTTGTCTTTTTTGTCTCTTGCCTGCAGTGTCCCAGAGGCCAGAGAACTTTTGGTTGTGTTATCTGAGTACCCATTTCCTTTATTGCCCTCCTTGTCTTTCCCCTTATCTCGTCCTGATTGCTGCTTCCCGCCTCTGCCCAAGTTTTCCAGCCAACCCCATGCTTCCTCCATTAGCGTTAGAGACTTCCGTTTGGGTCTCTTCTGTTCCTCAGGCGGTGGCTCGGTGTGGAGGTAGAGGCGTGACAGCGGTGGGAGGCTCTGGCGGTGTAGGGCGATTGCCCCGCTGCCTCTGCGCGCTCTCCCTGTCCCCTCTGCTCGCCTCATTTGGGCTTTGGGCTGGTTTGTTTCTTCCCCAAGGGATGGACCGATATGCTTCAAAGTGAGCTGCACCTCCTTAGCTTGCTCACCATATTTCTCCAAGGACTCCAAGAGACGTTCATCTGGAGTCACATTACGTTCATATTCTTTGAATTTTTCTCTCAGAGTGTATCGACCAGTGCGACCTAAGGAAGAAAAATATTAAAAGTGATATTTTTTGGGACACATACACACGCTTTCATCCAAAGCGACTTACGGATGATAAAATGACTCATCTTAAGGAGCCAATATAACACAAGAAGAGCTAGCAATACAAAGTTTCAAACATTGTCCAGAATAGTCCAGAACAAGCTATTTCTTTAACATTGTCAGGGTTTTGGCTGTTTGGAGAGTCAGAACATTATTATTTTCATCAAAACAATAACTATAAGTTTTACTCACCCTTCTTTTATTCCAAAATTTTATGACTTGCATATGCATATAAGTCAGTGTGGTCCAAAACAACTTTGACTTTCATGGTTTGGATAAAAAACACTTTTCAGAATATAATTTTTCAAAATATCTTCTGTATGTTCCACAGAATAAATAAAGTTGTATGGGTTTGGGACAAAATGAGGTTGAGTAAATCATGACAGAATTTTTATTTTGGGGTGAACTGTCCCTTTGAGAGAATTTGGCCTTCTTATGAATGTTCAGTACTTCAAGCAAATCCCTAATTGTATGTTTTATTCATGTTCATGTTTTTGACAGTTGTTTTATGAAATAATTAGCTCTGAGATGCTGGCCAAGACATTTACTTACCAAGTGCCTGTGCTAAAGCGATGACCACCTCCTGACATGTGGTTTTCTCAGTGACTCCACAAACTATGCGCTGGACTCCTTCAACATACACCCTTACTTCCATTCTAAAAGAAATATGTCAGATTTTTGTTTTTTTCTGTCTAAACATTTCTATAAAACTAGAATGTCTAATTCTCAAGAAAATATCAATCCAATAAAATGACTCTGCCACTGCTTTGTTCACTCCATAATAAATATTCACTTGTTCACTTGTATTCACTCAATAACGATCACTCGTTTATGTAGAATTTTTTTTTAATATGAACATTCAGTAAGCCAATATTGTAATATAGCACTTTGAATATGAATAAAATAAATCTATTTTGGCAAGTAAATTATATACTATCAAATAAGGTTGTATAGATGATGGCCGAGTTTATAAAATTAGATTCTGATTTTAGGAAGGGTGTGTACTGTACCTGTTTTGAAGATCAGAAAATTCCTAAATTTCTTCAGTTGACTCGTAGTAAAATCCTTGCACTTACATAAGAAGCAATTCGGTATATGTTGTCCTGGCGTACATGGAAAAGTCTTCTTGTCATCCTTGACTTAGCTGAACAAGTACAAACCCTTCCCTTCAGTAAACATTCAGATCAAGACTGATAACTGACCTCGGTTGTAGATGTTGGTATGTGTTTGTCTGTAGTGCAGTACATAAATTCCCTAGACAATTTTTTTTTTGGATGCTAATTATTTTGAATCTGAGTAAACATGTTTACATTTGACTTATACTGGGGCCAATATAGGGCTCAAGTGACTAAACTTGCTGTATGTTTTCTTGCATGATTTAATCTCTTCTGTATCTTAAAAATACTTACATCCTTGCAGTGAGATATTTAAGAAAACATGAACTCAGACGGTTAAATAATTATATACAAAAAATATATATATACTAAATGAGCTACTATTTAGTTACAATAAATAGGCACCATGAAGTGATCATTTTTTTAAAATAATAAAACACTAATAAAACATTTAACAAATTTTATTTTGTATTATGAAATGGTGTTTTGATGAACTTTTTGTGAAACCTTTAAACACATATTTTCTGCCTTCATTTAATTTATTGGTAAATCGATTAATTCTTAGCATATTAGAAAATAAAATTAAATGTAATTAATTTTTAAAGGTTTTCAAGAAAGAATTTCAGAAACATCAGATATTAGAAAGAATATGATGAGTTGTAACTAATAACAAAAAGTGTATTTTAAAAATTTGTGCATATGAATATATTGTTGTAATCAAATGTAGGCCTACTTGTGGCTGCTGTATAAGTGTTTCTTTTAAAAGTGCTTTAAATACGTTGTAAAAAAATCTTTAAATTAAATACAAGATACAATATATAAAAGGTTATTATTAAAAACAGGTTCACTAAAATGCATTGTGGAAAACTGCATGCTAGTTATAGGCCATCTAATAGCTAGCTAATATTTAGACCAATCGTATTTTGAATAAACGCAGGTGTAAAGACTTTTATTTTGAAAACCTTTGAGACGGACTAAAATAAGGTCAGTAACGTTACTTCACACACATGCATTCAGCTTGAGTCGTCCGATGTTGTTTGACAGATAAACATGAAGATTGTAACATGGAACATAAACGGCATACGAACGTTTAAAAGTAGCATCAAGAAAATTCTGGATTCTTTCGATGCCGATATAATCTGCGTCCAAGAGACTAAAGTTACCCGTAAGTCTTTTAAAGAAACGCGGGACTTTAAATAGGTTGATAAAGCACATGAGCCCTGAATTAACCATTTATTAACTTTAACAGCTCAGCATATATATTTTTTTAGGTGACCTGTTGGATGAGAAGACAGCAGTTGTTGATGGCTACAATTCATACTTTAGTTTTAGCCGAGGACGAAGTGGATACTCGGGTAAAGCAGCCTACAGAACCATTAAACGACAGTACAGTGACTTTAAATAAAAACTAGAATGTTTTCAACACCGGATTCATGTCCATATTTTTTATTTTTAAAAATAAACGTTTTTACAACCACTGTTTGCAAATGTCTGTGAGTATGAACAACCTGATTTTCTCCATGACCAGGCGTTGCGACCTACTGTAAGGATACCGCTACTCCATTCCTGGCCGAGGAAGGATTGACAGGTCTGTTTGCCAATCAGGGAGAGGCTGTTGGTTGCTATGGTGACCAGGTTGAGATGTCCAGTGAGGAGCTTCTGGCGCTGGACAATGAAGGGAGGGCTGTCATCACTCAACATCACTTCATGTAAGTTTAAGGATTTACTTACATGGATATTTACGACTGGGCCATTCCACCGAAAGGGTGCCATTTGCTTCCAAAACTCTTCAGAATTTTTTTTTTTTCTATCTTTTTTAAAGACTGAATCTAGTAATACACATATTTAACTATTCAAAATCTGTACTGGTCCATCTCAGGTAACTTTATTTAATTTTTTACACAATTTTTAAGTGGAAGATGGATGCATTTTTCTCAGTCCTGTTACCAAAACTCTAATGTCTTTTAAAAAGCATGTTTAAAATTATGTCAACAAATTCCTTCATTTCCCCCTAACGCAGGTGTTTATTTTAAAGAAATTGTTGGTTTCATGATCAAAAAATATTATTTTTATCATAAAAAAATCACTATTTATCTACACAAGGTGTATTTTTCTAAAGTACACAAACCCATTTTTTCATTTTAAAGGTGACTCAAACCTCAAGCCTTATCAGTTTTCTATGATGCAATTTATTAAACAATGGGATAAATTATGGACCAAACTTAATTTAAAAAATAGTGGTTTAACTTTATTTTTTAAAGAAAAAACTACTTAGTAACAGGAATGAAACTGGTAACAGGAATGAGTATCCATTATATTAGTATACAGGTTTGACTACACATGTGAGGTATTAATGCCCGCACTGATATAGTGAAAGTGTTGAACATTGACTAGTGAGCTGACCTCACTGCTAAAAAAGGCCAAATCATGTTTCTATTTAAATCTAGTGGTCTGCAGAGGTTTTTGTTAGGGTTATGTTTAGTGGTAGAGGACGGGTTATAAGATAAGATATAAATAACTAAAAAATAACAAATATTAAATTATAATTGATATTAAAAATAACAAACAAATAATATTTCAGTTTTTCTTTGGATATTGGTTTCTTATAGCGCAGCTCACACTCAAACGCCAGTCTATATATGAGTCTAATACATAATGGCTACAGGACAGAAATTTCAAGTACATTTTCTGTCATACTTGCAGGAATGTAATATTAAACAACAATGCAGGGACAACCATAAGTTTTCTCTGGGCAAAAGCATTGTCTCAGTGTCGATAGAAGGCCAAAACGTTGAGAAAAAGATGCATTTTCAAATTTGTCTAGATTAATATGGATGTAGCCTAATATTTACATTAATAAATCTGATGACACTACTCACTCCTGTTACTTTTACTCAGTTACTATATATAAGTATAGGATATATGAGTATATGAGTAACAGGACTGAAAGTAACAGGATTGAGATTTTAGGATAAAATTAGCAAATACATATAATCTAGCCACATGGAGTACATGCTAATATTATGAGAATACTCAGCAAATTATAGTGATTCACCACAGATTTGTATTTTTAAAATAAAAAAGTAACATCTAAGAAATAATTTAGGTAACAGGACAGTATATTTAAAATGACGCACCCAGCCACCGTTACAATATCATCAAATATATAGAAAAGAAAATAAGAGCACATGCTTCCGATCATTTCATTGCCTTCAGAAGATGCAAATGTTGCAATATTATGTTGAAAATGTGTCTTGTGGATTTTTCCCAGTTTTTTAGAGGGAGAATGTGTTAGGGTAACAGGACTGAATGAAAACCTGGGGACATGACTAAAATGTGTATTTTATCCAAAATATTATAAATTTATTTTGAAATAAATGTATTTAAAGCACAAATGAGATATGGAGGTACACAAAAATGCAAAATAAAAATTATTTCTGAAGGATTTTAAACATTATATTTAATGTTCAAATGTAGCGTTAACACTGGGGACATGTACAAATGCTATATTTTCAGTGTTTTAGGTAGTTTTTAATATTTTTTTAAATTAAATATTTTAAATTTGCGGTTAGATTAATGTGCAGGACAATTTGCTTAATAATAAAATGTATTTTATAGTTAATTTTTATGCATGTTTGTACCTATAATGTCCTGGGGACAGAAATGGCACCCATTCGGTGGAATGGCCCTACTAGTAAGCCTAACATGTGAAAGTTTCAGCTGGTTCGCATGTTTGTTATTCTCAGTGGCACAGATGGACCACAGAAGCTGACCGTTATCAATGTTTATTGTCCCCGAGCTGACCCAGACAAACCTGAGAGAAAACAGTACAAGCTCCAGTTTTACGGGCTCCTCCAGTGCAGAGCTGAAGCCATCTTGAGCTCAGGGAGGTGAGTGAGAGATCAAACCATCACATGTTTATGCACACATAAACACATAAATTGCTTTGTTATTCCCTGATATACTGTTTAGAAAGTTCTAAAGACCAACGTTTCTCTTTGTGTTGCTTTATCAGTGTGACCATATTTTGGTTTTCCAAAAAGAAAGAAAAAAATTGTGTTTAATACACTGATCCAATAGCCCATATATTATCATATGAGTTTTTTGGTCACACTTTATTTTAAGGTCCAATTCTCACCATTAACAAACCATTAAATATGACGTTTGCCTCAATAAAGTCCTAATTTGCTGCTTATTAATAGTTAATAGTTAGGTAGTTGTGAAGTTTAGGTATTGGGTAGGATTAGGGATGTAGTTTATGGTCATGCAGAATATGTGCTTTATAGGTACTAATAAACAGCCAATATGTTATTAATAGGCATGCTAATAAGCAACTAGTTAAGAGTGAGAATTGGACCCTATACTAAAATGTTATCAGTTTTTTTTTTTTTTTTTATAAAGATCGAAAATGTCTATTTGTATGATTAACCCATTCCCCTGTCACTCTTCAGTCACGTAATTGTATTGGGAGATATAAACACTTCTCATCGACCCATAGACCACTGTGACCCAAATGATGTGGTAAGTCCTTTAATATGTTCCTCCATCATTATTTCAAGATTTCTGTTGTCCTGATTAGGTGTGACAAGTAATACAAGTCCACAGTAAAAGCAAAAATGCATTGTATAATGCAACACAGTCACAAACAATCAGAATATATTTGCTGATTAATAAAGTGCAACAGTGCCCACTTTTTTTGTAATGCTGGTTGCGAACATATTTTTCCATTTTTTTCCATAAGTATTTTAAAAACTCTTAAAATCCTTAAGATTTATAAGCCATGAATTGAACTAACCAGCTATGAGATAAATCTAGAATGAGCACCCCCTGCTGGCTGGACTAAAACTACCTCCAGCAGCAAACTAGTGAGGAAGCAGGCTCTGGCTACTGCACGCAACAGCTGAATTTGGTCTCTGTGTCTTAATAAAGCTGCTCTAATGCAAGCTCAATACGGCCATCAGAATGCGCTACCATCTTAATAAATGAGGAACCAGACTCTGGCTACTGCATGCAACAGCTGCGTTTGTTTGCGGTGCCTTAAAGTCCTCATGAAATCAAAATTTATAATATTTATTTTGTTAGCGCACATTGTTAGTCTTAAGGTGAACATTTAATCTGTTCAAATTAATGCACTGAAAAAAATTGTTTGTCTTGGTAATCTGTAATCGAAATCTGATCATTTGCTTCTGCTCTGGAATGGCATTTCTTCTCTGATGACGTCAGTTTGACGGCTTGGGCGGAATATGCTTAACCACACCCCTCCAACCTGCGAGCAAAAGCTGAGACGAGGAGTGTAAAAATAAAACCCTGCCCTCTATTCAATGTTCCTTTTCAGTTGGAAATATGTCACCATACTGAAATAAAGTCAGCAGCAACTTCCGGTTCACGCTGACTTTAATAAAGCTACTCTAGTAGAGGGGTAGCGCATCCTGACAACTTTGATTTGAAGCAAAAAAGTATTTGAAAATCAGACCAACGGTTCCGTGTACTGAACAGCTTTAATGAGGGAAAGAACTACAATCGCAAGAAGCATTGCAAATGAATAATCAAATAAAAAGATGGAGGAAATTTAAAAGTATTGATTTAAACATGTTGATTAGATGTAGATGTAGATAAGAATTCTTTTGCTGTGATTTGCTTGTTTCAGTTCTCTGATTGGTGGAGATTACAGAATCATGGGTAATGTCATTTTTCACCCGGAATTCCACTGTTAAACATAAACATTTAAAAAATAGTTAGATACAATGTGATCTGATAGCTTCAACAAAAGCATACATTGATTAACAAACTCGTAGTATGTAGCAGGTCTGTCTGTAACAGTTTATAAGGCATTATTAAAATTCAGTTCCATATGGAGAAAATCAATGGGATTTTTATTTCAGGAACCCAACTGTTTCACTCAATATAATGATATGTGGAACAATATGGACCAATGAGATTTAATTGTGGACGGAATCACCCAATGTACCACTGTAGAAATAGAAACTTGGTAACCAAGCAAATGTCTTGTTTCGACTGGATAGGACAAAAGCTAAAGTTAACATGGAAGATGTATATTTATTGTTTTATCGCATAAGTTGCACACATACTAGCACATATCAGCTCTTATTACTGTTCTGTCATTTAGGATAACTTTGAAGATAATCCTGGGAGGAAGTGGCTGGATCATTTTCTGTTTGGAATGGCAGAAAAGACCCAAAATGGAAATACTGAAGATGAACTTACAGACATCTTCCAGAAATCTGCCTCTGGTGGCAAATTTGTAGACTCCTTCTGCCATTTCCACCCAAAGCGCTCCAACGCCTTCACGTGCTGGTCCACGCTCACGGGTGCCAGGCAGACCAACTATGGCACGCGTATCGACTATATCTTCGCCGACCACTGTCTGGTGAAGTCGGCCTTTATTGGCGTGGACATTATGCCGGAGGTGGAGGGATCCGATCATTGTCCCGTACGGGCGCAGCTCAGCTGTACCCTCCAGTCTAGTCCCAAGTGCCCACCCTTGTGCACCCGTCACATGCCAGAGTTCACTGGCAGACAGCAGAAACTTTCACACTTCTTTGTTAAAGTTGCAGAAAAAGACAGGGTTTCTAAAGACTCTGAAGAGAGTCTACCTGGATCACAGGATGCTGGGGAAATTCAGGAAAACTTGAATCCTGTAGTACAGGGGAACAGTGTTGCAAAGAAGAGACCTACATGTAGAGAAAAAGACACAAATGCACATAAAGCCAAAAGGAGCAAGCAGATGAAAACTGAAAGCAATGCTAAAGGAAGTCTTTTAGCTTTCTTTAAGCCTAAACAAACACCATCGATCCCTTTCAGTGGAAACTTGAGCCCAAAACAGACGGAATCCTCTCAGGATAGTCCAGGTAGTGAGAGCAACACCAGAAGCTGCCCTGGTGATGTGCAAACGGAGACCGGTCTTTCTGTGGTGACGGAGACTGAAAATCAGGATGAAGTGGAAGGAGAATCAACAACCATAGACAAGTCAAAGGACTGTAAGAAGGGGCCATGCACTGGTTTTTGGAAAGCGGTTTTGCATGGGCCGCCTCAGCCGCCACTGTGTAAATCACACAATGAGCCCTGTGTCTTACGGACTGTGAAAAAAGCAGGACCTAATTTAGGCCGGCAGTTTTTTGTATGCGCCCGTCCTCAAGGCCATGTCTCCAATCCTCAGGCCAGGTGTAATTTTTTTACTTGGGTAGATAAAGGAAAGTAGAATAAACTCAAGGAATCTGTATGCATACTGTATATTTCATGTTTTGATTGTATGTTTTTGTTTTATATGTAACATTTTTATCGTGCAACTAACAAGAGATTTTAAAGGTTAAATAAATAATGCTCTTTTGAATTTTGGTTTAGTGTCATATAGCTTCTACATTCTATATTTGTTTTTCAGACCTCCCTCTTTAAAAATAAAAAAAATGACCCACACTTGGTTTTTGACCACTGAAGATGTGTATTATTTACCAAATTACTCATGGGGTCATATTGAAATCCCCTTTAATTAACCATATAAGGCCTTAAGGAATATCAAAAGAATGGTTTGTTAAGAACCAAAATCTAAAAGGATATTAGGAAAATCTTTAATACTTCTTGAATTACAGCCAATTTTGAACTGTCACCATTGGCATGCAATGCAACAAAGATTATTAAAGTAAGCAGATTTGATTAATATACCTACCAATCTCTGTAAAAGTAAAATCTTGCAGGAAACAAATCAAAAATTTGGAAGCTGGGGAATTTTCTGAAATTTGGTTTTGACACAGAATGATGTTTAAAATCAATACTGAGTTTAAAATCAGTGAGCTGAGCAGTAATTCATTTGTTGGAGAATGCAAGCCTCTAAATATAAAGGTTTTGTTGTTCTGGTAAGTACTGTGTGGAATAACTGCAATTAATCAAAATAACACATTAAACTTTAAGTGTGAAAACTTTTAGAAATAAGATCTTGCCTTCCAATATCTTGCATTTGTCTTTGTATTTTTTTGTTCCTTTTCCCCCAAATTTCTTGTCTTTCTTTTTCTTTCAATTATTTTCTTTGAATTGTTTTTTCTGTCCTTTTTCTGTCTCTCCTATTTGCGCTTTCTCTTTCACTTGTGCTTTTGTTATATTTTTCATTCATTCATTCATGCATCCTTCAACCCATTCGCTCTCTCTTTTTTATTTTATTTTTTTTACTTTTTCAGTTATTTTCCTGTTTCTATTTTTTGACTTGTTCAATCGTTTTTGCCTTTATCTTTCGTTCTTTTTCTCTTCCTTCCTTTCACGGTTCAAAGGCTTCAGATGTCTTTTATTTTGATAGACGTATTTCCGGTGAGAGTTTTGCATATCCTGTCGAGAGCTGTTTTCAAGTTGGTAGATAAAATCTAACGATGCGCTGAAGAGAATATCGAAAATACATATTTCTTGAGGTGTGATGCCTACAGATATTCGTGATGGAGGGGTAAGTTTGTCAGCTGTGCGTCAAAGCGTTAATAACCGTATGTGTTCTTGTTCGGTCGTTGTAAGCTTGTTCAAAATGGCGAGTGTTTTGGTGACTTGTTGTCGCTAGCGCGTACCTCAGAAAACGCGCAAAACCGAACATATTTTAAAAAGACGTCAATAGAAAGTCGACCGGTCTTCTGCAAAGATGCACGTAAATTAGTTACAGAGAATGTTACAGGTAAACAATTTTTTAAAAAAAATAATGCAACCCGTGACCGTAAATTATTAATCACGAGTTTGTGATCTGTAAGATTTTTTAAAATGTTTTTGGAAGAAGTCTTTTATGTTGTCCAAAGCTGTATTTATTTGAAAATAATAATACAGTAGTGCTGTATTCCTCCAAAATAAAAATAACTGTTTTGTTTTTTAATATACGTTATTCCCAGCAATTACTCCAGTATTCAATGTTGCATGATCATTCAGAAGTCATTCTAATATGATAATTTGGTGCTCAATAAACAGTTCTTATCATTATCAATGTTGAAAACACGTTATTATGTAACTGATTAATAATGTTTACATAATGTACATCTGTGTATGTATGTTTTTTCCCCTAGTATAATGTATGTTAAACTGCTTTAAATTACTTTTTTCCTCATTAATCTACACTTTATGCACCATCCTCATTAATCTACACTCTATGCACCATAACGGCAAAGTAAAAAACAACAACAAAAAAAATGGTTTTTAACATCTTCGCAGATTTATTAAAAATAAAAAAACTTAAATGATTCAGTTGCATAAGTATGCATACCCTTATCTAGAACAGCTGAAATTTAGCTCAGTAGCATTCATATCGCTTGTAGATGTTACCACACTTCGAGACAAGATAACATGTGGCAAATTCAGTTAAATGGGTATGATTTGGGACGGCACACACGTCTTAATAAAAGGTCTAACTGCTGAAAATGAGCAAAAACCAAGCCCTGAGGTAAAAAAAAAAAAAAAAACTGCCTTTAGTGCTCAGAAACAGGATTGGATCAAGCCACACATCTGGGGAAGACTGTGAGAAACAAGATTCTCTGGTCTGACGAGCCTTAATTACAAACATCATGTTTGAAGGAAACCAGCTCTGCTCATCACCTGCAGAGTATCCCAAAAGTAAAGTGTGCTGGTAGCAGCCTCATGCTGTGGGGCTGTTTTTCAGCGGCAGGGCCTGAGGGACTCGTCAGAGTAGAAGACAAGCTCAGTGCACCAAAATATTGAAATAGCCTTAATGAAAAACCAGTCCAGAGTATTCAGAACCTCAGACAGGGCAGAAGGTTCACCTTCCAGGACAATGACCCTAAACACACAGCAAGAGTGGCTTTTAGACAACTCTGTGAATGTCCTTGAGTGGCCCAGCCACAGCCTGGGCTTGAACGCAATCAGATATTTCGGGAGAAACCTGAAAATGTGCGTCTGCTCACATCCAGCCTGAGAGGTGAGGAGGTGAGGAGAAGAATGGCAGATAATTGCCAAATGCTGATCTGCTAATCTTGTTGCATCATACCCAAAAAGACTTGAGGCTGTAAAGTTGCTTCAGCTAATTTCTAAGATAAGGGTATGAATACTTATGCAATGTACTTATTTCAGTTTTTTTAAATTGACGAAGTTGTGACCATTTTGATTTTGCTTTGTCATTATGGTGTATGGAATGAAGATTGATGTGGAAAAAAGTAAATTAAAGCAGTTTAACATAAGGCAACAACAAAACAAAACGTGAAAAAAATGAAAGGGTATGAATATTTTCGCAAGGCACTGTATATTATTTTCTTAGTTAACAGAATATTAAAGCTAATTTTGATGTATGATTTTTCTTCATCTTTTAGTGGAACAGGAGTCTATTACCAAGCAATGCCTGCGGTGGGACCCGATGGGAAAAACGTCATGAAGTTAATTCCTGTCCAGAAACTAAACGGACAGTTTTATCAGACACCATTTAGTACAGAAAGAGACAGTGTGGATCTACAACTGAAAGCCTATGCAAAACCAGTTCATCCACCTGCTGCCTCTTCATCTCAAACACAGATTCGGCTTCCCTCCCTTCAGCCCATAGCAGATGGACGGTATGTCCTAAAAACCCTGCCGCAGGTCAAAACTGTTTCTAACTCCATCAAAACTCAAAATGGTAGAACTAATGACCTCATTATTCACAGTTCAAAGCCGGTGCATGTTCCTCTTTCAACGCACTCGTTTTCCCAGTATTCAGTCCAGTTATCTCCTCAGCCCAATGGACAGGGCATGGTGGCGGTCCAAACGCTGCCTGTTACCGTTAAGTCACCTGTTCTCCCAAATGGTCATTTCCTGCAGATCCCTCCAAATGCGAAAGTTAGGACTCTGCCAGCCACTGCGCTCCCACAGTCCATCAAATGCCGGATAATGAACTCTGTGAGTAACACTCCTAACCTCGAAAAGAGTCCCCCAACCGTTGTGCTTGTTTCTCCTGTGAACTCTGTGAAGCTAAATTCTGACCAGCAAGTGGTTTCGGTTACAAAGCCAAGTCAAATACAGAAGACCCTGTTACAGAATCCCCCTGCAAACTTGCAAACACTTGTTTGCGGTCCTAAAACAAATGAAGAAGTGAACACTCCCATTAAATGGGTCGTCCAGGAGGGAACAGATGCATCCGCTCCTTGCCTTGTACCAGTAACGACACCGAATGTCAGCTCTGACACCATAAAAGCAGTCAAGCACATCACCTCAGTCGGCACGGAAAATGTAATAGTGCCAAGCAAACCCGCACCTCCTCAGACTGGCCAAGAAAAGATCACCCCAGGCAAAGACAATGCCCTGGTCATGTGTAACGGGAAAGTCTACTTTGTGGCAAAGAAAAATTCGGAGATCGCCAAGGATGTGATGATCAGCGAAGGTGGGAAAAGAGGGGTTGTGAGCACCTCTCCTGCCCTGCCTGCCAGTTCTGCTTTGGGGTCAAACTCTTCTAAGCAAGACCCAAAGATAAATGTAAGTGAAATCATTGATCTCTGTGATGATGATGAGACGTCCACGTGTCTGGGAGGTGCTCCGGGAAATTTGCCCACACCGAATCAAACTGAGGTGGATGAGAGCGATGAAGACTCTAATGTAATATTTGTGTCATATATTCCACCCAAGTCAGAGACTTATGCTGGTGATAAAGTAGAGAAAGCTGCCTCTCAGAACAAATGTGAGCAAATTCAACACATGGAGATAAATGCAAAGTCTGTGTCTCAGAACGAGGGGGAAAAACCGGCAAATGCCGAAATGGAAAAAGATTGTGATATGGATAATAATTCGGCCAAAACGGGTGATGAGATGATGGTTGAGCACGTCAAGGAAAATAAAACCGCTGAAAAGAACTTGAGTTGTCTTTCTGAAGATGTGGATATGGAGGCAGATAAAGACATGGAGAGCAGAAGTTCACCAGGGACAACATGTCAAGATGATGCAGCTGTCACTGAAACTATGTTGGAACCACCCCAGAATGTCTGTCTTCAAGCCACTGATGATACTGAAAAGGTAATACCACAATTAAACATGTTCGGTGTGAGTTTTTAATAAAATAACATATTTCAATCTTTCTGATGTTTAATGCATTCTTCTCTTTTTGTCTCAGGTCTTTGAAAATCCAGCTTCTGATCAGAGGAGTCAACCCAAGAGTGACTGTCAGCTAAGAAAAGAATTTGGCATCACCTCTGATGTACAAATTTGCTTGCAAAGAACAAAGCCGACTGTGAAGCCAGATCAACTGACAGAGAGACTTATCATAAACAAACGCACATTAGACGGCCTTCGTAAAGTGATCCAGGAGTCAAAGTTGCAGTCAAAAATACAGCAAATGATGCAGGCAAGTTACATATTCATGCATCCAAATTGTGCTGTAATGTACAGTGCATGTACATATTTCCTACATCAGCCTTTACCAAACTGGGGCTGCGGCCCACCGTCTATTACAGAAGACATTATTTTAATATATTTCCAAGTGAGTGTTGTTTTTGTTAACTAAAACTGTTAAAAATCATTTTTTGCAATTGAAATAAAGATGTATTCAATGTAAATATAAATATTAGTTGAAAATTTAAAAAAAATAGAAATGCTGCAACTAGCTGAAATAATTATGAGTTAAAATTATTAAAACTAAAATTAAAAAAACTTAACAGATGTTAAAAAACTACTTAAAAATGACAAAAACACATGAAATAAAATGTCTGAAATGTAAACTAAAATTAAACTAGTAATATAAAAATAAAAGCACATTCAAATGTTTAATCCATATTACAATATTATATGCTGTAAATAATACTAAATACAGCCTTTTTCTTCTGCTCAGCTCTAACAAGCTTCTCTCTTTCCTAACTGAAAATTAAACTTAATTGATGTCAACCTTTTTTGGGGGGCGTTTGTTTGTTTTGGAGGAGTTATGACTGTGTGAGTAAGGGGCCATTCACACAGAACGCATTTTTCCATTCCAATGCACTACTTTTCCTTTGTTTTTCTATGTAAATGCACTTGACGGATGTGCATGACCGTTACGCTCGCGTCTCGCGCATGAGCGCCGCGTTTTTAAGACGCCGTGTCAAGTTAAAAGAATTTCAACTTTTACACGCGGCGCCGCTCATCAGTGTCAGTTCCAAAGCAGTGGACCAATCAGAAGAACTCAGAGGCGGGGCAAGCGTTGCGAGCTTCTGTTTACAGTAGCAAGTTGGCATGACTGTTTTATTTGACAGCAACATGGCGGAGGAGGCACTCTACGCTGCGCTTTTTTAAAAACCATTCCTGAGCGCTGCGTCTCGCGTTTTTAGATGCAAAGACGCGTTCTGTGTGAATGGCCCCTAACTGCATTGATTCGTTTCATGACACTTTGTTCAATTGCTAGGTTCCCTACACAAAAACGGAGGAGGATGAAGGCCTGAAGGTCAAACGAAAAAAGGTGGAGGATGAGAGTCAGGATAATCCCTCTCTAAGCGCCACAAACATTTCACCTGCCTCTAAATATTCAGTTGTTCCCCTTGAAAACAGTTTAGCTTGTCAAGAAAGGGTTTGTTCACCAACAGAATCCACAGCTGATAAGGCTCATATGCAATCTGAAATGCCAGCAGATTGTACTGGTAACACATGCTGTCTTACTCCTTGGTCTGAACAAAAAGCAAAACAGACTTCTAGTCATCCCTCATCACCTTCCTCTCAAAGGAAGACCCCACTGCGCTCTAAAAAAGGTAAGGTGTGCACGGCCTGTCTTTGTGGGACTGTTTTAGGGGCTGCAGAAGCCACTTCATCCCTCCATTCACAAGACAGACCAAATCCATGTACTGCTGTTGAGTCACACAAAGGGTCAAGAAAAAACTGCTTAAATAAAACCCCAGGAGAGAATCGCCAACCTCAGAAACGTCAACTAAAAAATCAAGATCCTATTAAGAAAGCAGGGAAAAAGCGGTCATCAAAAAATCCATATGAAAACAAAGCTCTGTTAGAAAGCTCTATTAGTGAAACGTTACATGAAATCTCACCTAATAGTTCAGTTAATATTACATCAAGTGCATCTTCTTCATCCAATTTGCAGGACTGCGACAATCAGATTGAACTGTACTCAGTCAGAATAGACTGTGGTACCATGACAAGCAGTAACACAGATGCTGAAACATCAGAGCAAGACACCAGCCAGTTCCAAACAGCATCGGACAACCCCAGCATGTCATTCTCAAAAAAACACCAATGTCCCAAAATAGACAAATTTCCAACACAGTCGCTGTACACGTTGGAGACGCTGGATGCTGAGGAGATAGAGCGGCGTGAGAGAATCAAACGTTTGAAGGATCTCCTGAAGGAGAAGGAGGCTGCGCTGGAGCGCATGCAGAGGAGCATGAACATTTAGTCATGTCTCTGTGTTTAAAAGACTTCTAAACTGTACACTGTATGACAGACTGAATATGACTGGCAACACCAATAAATGTACAAGTAAAAATGTATATAGTTTGTACACCATGTTTATTTACTAACTGTTTTCCCTTTTTAATGTTTACCAGATCTCAGTGTCATGATATATTTTATTCAGTCTTTGGTTTCCTAAGTCTTTTGTGTTGTTTGTCTTATTTATAGTTGTTTGTAGTACGTTTAAGCAACTTAAGATGTCATCATATAATTTTTTGACATCTTTGTATGATTTACGTGCCTTTATTAGTACTCTGTTTTCTGTAGTTGAATTTGTAGTGTAACAGCCTCATTTCATAACAAAAAAAAAGCAATCCAGTAAATAATTCAGTGTACTTTTGGGAACCTTGTTTGCTGTCTAGAAAATTTTGACCAAGAATGCAGCAAATAACATGAACACACTGGTTCAATTCTTCTATTTTTATAGTAATCCACAGCCATTAAACTTTCAGGAAATGTTGCTTGTTACCTTGCTAAATTACAATTTTATGATTTTTAATGCTTCAGATCCCTTAAAATGGTTTTGGTCAGAATTATGGTTTTGTTTTTGAATTCTTAATTCTTGTATAAACCCATGTTCAGCTTGTTCAGTTGTCATGCTTTATCACACTGCTTGTAACAAAAACATGCTGGAGTGTTACCAGATTCGTAATGGTGATGATTTGAAAATGAACATCAGACACTGGATTTGCCATTAACCTTTTATTTGTAGTTATAACAGCATATTTTGTGATGCAACAAAGGTTCTCTTGTGTTAAGTAATGGCAATATTACATTAAAATCAATCACCAAAAAGTTACTGAAACACAAATATCTTCAGAATCTGTTTCCAATACTGTCAGTCTCAGGAAAATGAAATGACATCTTATTTAGAGGGATTCTGTTCCACCACTGATTTAACATCCACTTATGCATTTCAAGTGGACAGATTAGGGGAAATTGATTTGGAGAAGATGTGTTTAGGCAAGCCAACACAAATTAAAAGTGGTTTTTAGTGTGATCATTTAAATGTTTTTTCAAAGGCACACGTTTTTTGTTTATTACGCATCATACAAAAGCAATAGTTTCTAAATAATGCCACTGTAGAAATGTGGTAGTCACAGCCAGCCATGATAAATGAGTGTGTCCAAGACCATAGGGATAAAAACATCATGAAATAAAATACACTCTTCATAACGTATTCGTAACAGCTAAAGGAACTATTAAGTTTGGCTGTCAGTCAGTGATGTCCTCTGCCAGTGGGGAACAGCAATATGACCACTTCAACACTTCCAGTGGTTTCAGGCGCTTGCTGGCAGTTTAGAAGTAATCCAGTCGTACATATAGATTAGTGGTATAGACCTTTTATCAGAATTTCTTTCATATAGATTCATCCAAAAATAACTCCAAAAAGAAATCTAAAATCAAAATGAATTAGTGGCATGGTAGTCTCCACAAACTGTTGTATGTATATCAGCTTTTGTGGCAAAAAAAATGTGGCTACTCAAAATTCTGCTACCCGTTAAGTGCCTCGCGCTGAGGCTCCTGGATAAACATCACTTTCTTCTTCTGCCACACATGAGAGATAGGACAAAAAAAAAAAAAAAGACTGAAGAAAATTGAGGCCTTTATCACATGAGCTCGGGTCATATAGGTTTGACGCCACGAGAAACATTGTTGATTCTATGTCAGTTTGCTATCTGGGTTATGACTGTAGTTTGTGAAAATGTTAAATGCAGTTAGAAAATATTAAGCATATGAAGCATATCCAACAACCAAGTTGTTTTGGTACAATATACCATTTTATCTCATTCTCCCTTTTGCTTTACACAATGATTGGATGGAGAAGTATAATATTCATAATATAGTATTGAGATTAGAGCTGTCAAGCGATTAATCGCATGCAAAATAAAAGTTTTTGTTTACATAATATATGAGTGTGTACTGTGTACAGTTTTACTAGCATTGCCTTCACATCATTGATCAATACTAAGTGCACAAATATCAAGATAGCTCTCTGATAACAGTAATGACCATATTTAACTACAACTTGTGCTTCTTAAGCATTGTTTTTAAGCTGTATAATATATCATATGTACAAGCACACTTTTCAAGAAAAAAGAAGAGACAAAACAATAGACATGACATAAATCAATGTGCACACTGCAAGCGTGGCTTAAGTGTCCAAAGGTGTCCAAGAACTTTTTAGGGCTCCTGTATTTATGAGCAGAGAATGATCAACTAGCATATTTAAAATATAGGGCAGCCAATAAAACATTAATTCAGGTGTGTTGGTGAAGTAGGCTAGCAGAAAATTGTTGTTCTTAATGTTCAAATTATGTTAAGTGCACTGTTGTTAGAAGCAATATTCCACAATACAAAGAGCAATATACAGGTGCATCTCAATAAATTAGAATGTCGTGAAAAAGTTCATTTTTCTTGTAAGTTACTTCAAAAAGTGAAACTTTCATATATTTTAGATTCATTGCATGTAAAGTAAAACATTTCAAAGTTTTTTTGTTTTAATTTTGATGATTAGAGCTTA
>JAFVLL020008499.1:0-22021 GCA_021397915.2 Tor tambroides
TATGGCCCCGCCCCCACTTAATATATTTATTAGGAAAAATTGTAATTCCTTTACTAGAGCTACTACTAGAGGGGACTGTATAATTCCATATAGAAGAAGTGCTTTTGGGCAATCAGTATTTTCTTATAGAGCAGTACATACTTGGAATACTATACCCGTAGAATTAAGAAATATTACATCTCTTGCTTCTTTCTCTGAATCGGTAAAAGGGTGGTTATTGGATAATCAAATATGTCTTCATAATTTGAAATAATGTTTTTTGTTTTTATTATTGTGTATTTATTTATTGTATTCTGTTTTTTGTAATATTTTTGTTTTTACCATCAACCTGCCAGGGACTGCAGATGAAAATTAGCCTGAATGGCTAAGTCTGGCACATTTACATAGTAGATTTGTTTACTCATGTTAATTAATGTGTATTGTCCCTTTTTTAAAAAATAAAACAAACAAACAAAAAACAAATATACAGAAAGATTTAGACATCAACACCCATCATACAAACCTCAACAATGGAAGCAATCAAACTAATTCAGATAAACAGATCAACTGCAATGCATGCTGGGAGTCATGAATGTGTTTTGTACTATGTTGATACCCAGCATGCATTTCAGCATAGAATTTTATTTTGTTGATTGTCACCATTATTGAGTTTCATACACTGATTCTTGATGTATAATTGATTCAGCAATTTAATGTTTTGTTTTTTCTTTGGTATTTTCTGTTCATTCATGGAAGTATTATAGCTACACCACTGCTTTAATCTCACATTGTGGTATCACACATAAAAAACACAACACACTTGTGAGCAGTTATTTAAATAACCTCACAGTGATTATAGTCAACATCACCTGACCCCAGTGGATCTTAGTTTTTATTGCCTCAATAAATGTATTTTAGCACATTGTTACAAGCGATAATGAAAGCCTAACATTAAAGTACAAAGAGTCAAGAGCCCAACTAAAACAAACACTGATCACAATGATGGTGGTTTGTTGAAATTTCAACATTTTTTTGAACATTAATTGCAGGTGCAAAAGTGATTTTGGTCCAATGCAATTAACACTGACAAATCAACCATTTTTAATATTGATTCAGTGGTTGCTTGCTATCAGGGACCTATTACCTCCAATAATGACAGCCTCACAAATGCTAACAAAGATACGCGACCCCTACTAGGGGTTGCTAAATATTTACAAGGGGTTGCCAAGCTCACTCTAATTTGAAGTTTACAAATAGAGTTAATGGTTACAGTTTGAAGATTGAAAGTTTTATGTATAGGCCAGTGATGTTCAGTATGCCATAAATATGGAAATTGGTCTATAATATCAGTTGCTTTTTGGCACAGAAGAAATGACGTATTCTGGCTTGCTCAGTTGGGGACACTTAATTTCTAGCGATTATCGTCAATTTGATTTCACCAATACTATTTAAACTAAACTGAGCTAGACAATGACATCTCTGAATTCAATAATGAAATGCCCTTAAATGAAAATTGAGTGTTTAATCTTATTATACATTACTGACACTCTATCCTCCAATTTGATACTGTTAAGTGCTTTGACACAATCTGTATTGTTAAAAGCGCTATATAAATAAAGGTGATTTGACTTGATGTATTAATGCATTTCCATTTATTTATTTTTCTTGCTTTGTTTTTCTAAACTTTTTTGTTTCTCTCTCTCTCTTACAGTTAGCCACAGTGGAACATCTCCTCGCATTGGACCCAACACTTGCTAATTGTCATGATAGTGATGGTTACACTCCTCTACACCGTGCTGCTTACAGTGGCCATTATGCCGTGGTTTCTGCTCTTTTGAATGCTGGAGCGAATCTTCATGCAAGAACTACTGATGGTTGGATGCCGCTACATAGCGCCTGTCGCTGGGGTCATGCCACTGTAGCTTCGTGTCTTTTGAATTGGGGGGCAGAGGTCAATGCCTTGACAGCGGGGCGACTCACACCCCTACAACTGGCTGCTGGAAATACTGCAGCTGGGCAGACGATTGAGTTATTGCTGTCACAGCGCACCCTACAGGCAGGACTGAAAAACAGTGCAGGAGAGACTGCTTATGACATTGCACATCGCACAAGTGAACATCACAGGCTGTTTGAGATGGCAGAGCCTTGTAATAAAATATACTGACACATATGTGAGCACAGGGTGAAATTCTGACATCAAGCTTATAAATGTGTCTTATTATTAATAAATGTAGGTGTGAAATTACTCTGATTTTCTGTGAATAGTAGAGGACATTGACATTTAAAAAACCCAAGAACTGGTCATCAGCATGCAGGAAATAAGCAGATGTTCACAACAATGTGTAATTATAATCATTAAAAATTATAAGCATGTCTTTGTATGCGTGTCAAAGCATGAAGAGGATGCATTTTCTGTGCAGGATGTGCTTAAAATCTAGGGGTGGGAGACAAAATTGATTCACCTATCTCGATTCTTTTTAAAATGATTTAAAAATCGATTGTTTTATCTCAGAATCGATTTAAATTTAATTATTTTACTTTTCCTAAGAGGTGGTGGGGAGAAGTTAGCACTTTTTAATTCCAACAGAGGGTGAAATGTACAGTATAGGTGTGTTCAACTTGGAGCAGCACCGCTCAGACGATCAGAGTGTGACATCAGAGTACCGCGAGAGTGATTCAAAAGCATGCAGAGCCGTCTGTTCTCTGTAGCTCTCGCGGTGCTTTGATGTCATACAATGATCATTCTGCATGCGCAGTGCCGCTGCATTAGATGACGTCATATACGTTTCAAGCTGGCGCGAGAAAGCAAAACCATGACAGAGGCAGAGGATCAAACCTCTTACAGAATTCTTTCTGCACCTTCACATTTTGAATCCCAAACACTTTGGATTTTACACACTGCGGGGCAGGGATGGGCAGTATATCAAATACATGTATTTAAAATACGTATTTGAAATACAAAATACTATTTTGTATTTTAATACCTTTGAAAAAAATCAAATGTATTTTGTATTTAAATACATTTAATCGTAGTATTTTGTATTTCAAATACAAAAATACTTTTTGCCAATCAACCTCTTTATTAGACTGCTGATTCCCTGTATCAACTAGCTCAAACATGCCACCTTCATGCTTTTCATGGGAAAATCTTATTAAAGTCAAAATCATAGATATTTAAGACATTTAATTCTGAATAAAATGTAGCATCCCATTTGTTGACAACTATATCATCATTCACAGTGCTATTTTTACAGTTAGGTTGTTGATGATTCTGGATTTTCAGTCAAATACATGCTGTTTTGCTGTGTATAAACCATACAAAATGCTTGAAATGGTTATTGCACTACTATGTGCATGACTTTAACATTAAAACAAGGTGATCTTGCTTTTGTGGGAAAAAAGCATACCTGTCTCAGCAGGTAAAAAAAAAAAAAAACCCTAGCAAGGGGAACATAGCATTAGCACTAGTCAGTCTTGTTAGGTTTTTTTTGGTCAGATTTTGGTTTTATCAACTAGCTAGTCAAATGTGTTCATTAAACTTTAATCATTACTGCTTGCTATGGCGATATGACAATATAAATGTCGGCGATGATATAAAGTGTAAATCGATTGAACTTTTTCTATATCGTTTATATATCGTCGTGGTATGCAAATATATCTGTGGAGCTTTTAGTGGGCAGGAGCTATTGACACGTCAGAGCGATAAAGAAACATGGATAAATGAGTAATAAGCAGCTTTCTGTGTGTGTGTACCCCAAGACAAAGATAACTATAATGCTAATAATAAAGATGTTTTTTTTTTAAATTGTTCTAAGGGCATACTCACACTAGGCACAGCTGCCTTGTACTAAAGCCCAAGCGCGATTGTCCTTTCGCTAACAGACAGATATCACAGGATTATTACAGAGGCAACTGAGGATAATGGTGGAATTTGCAGCTTTACACGCAAACTACAATACCTGTTCATCAAGATGAGAACCAGACCCATTGTAAATCTATATGTACTCAAATTAAATTAATTCAAAATTGTGATATCCAAGTAGTTATAAAGATTTTTGCTGTCATAATGATATCAATAGCGCATACAAAAATAGTACATTAAAGCTGGGGTAAGCAATTTCTGGAAGCCAATGTTCCCCTATTTTTGTAGCTCCGCCCCACACATACGTAGCCTACGCAACCCATGCAACGATTAGTTCTGTGAAACAAAGCAAAACCAATGTTACACCGTGTCTACACCGGACGCGAGCGGCGCGACAAAATACTATAGAAGTCATTATAATCAGTGATGCTGTGTACACTGGATGCTGCGTGGCGCGACAAATCCCCGACAGAAAACTGCTGCCGCGTTCTATTTATGTCGTGCTGACACAAACTTCAGATTATTTTCAACGGTCACTTTATCGCGTCCAGGCAGACATTAGCTGTTGCGGCGCGCTGTGTCCGGTGTAGACACGGTGTTACTCACCTATCGAGAAGAACCAAAGCAACCTCGGCATCTGATCGCAGGCCCTCCGCTCCTTGAGTTCTCTCCAGCGCTGGAAAGCTGATCCGATATTTACACGGGTCCCACTTCTTGCCTTATCGTTCCGCAGACGTTTTCCTCTTTTGTTTTTTATCCGCCATCTGTTCCTGTCACTCGGCTCGGCTGTTCACTGAACTCTCTCTCCTCCATATGATGAGTAGAAACGCCCCTTACTGCTGATTGGCTACAAGTTTGTTTTGGTACTCGGCCCCGACTCTAAAGCGTTATCTAAAGCGTTTTTGAAAAATTACATACCCCACCTTTAACTGTTCCATGCTCCGGTGTGGTTAGAGATCACACTACACGTGTACCGCACACGAGCCACCTCTTCAAGCGGGCCAAAGCTCTGAACCGCACTGGACACGGTACAGAGCAGTCACACTTGTGAAATGAACTGGACTTTGAGGGTCAATTGTGCTCAAGCATCAGATCCCCTAGTGTGGGATAGCACTGTCCTGAGGCCAGTGTCCTGCAGAGTTTGAAGCCCAACCCTAATCAAACACCTGAAGAAGCTAATCAATGTCTTCAAGATCACTAGAAAGTTACAGGCAGGTGTGTTTGATTAGGGTTGGAGCTAAACGCTGCAGGACACCGGCCCTCCAGGACCGAAATTGCCTATCCCTGCCCTAGTGTGAGTACATCCTAAATCTAAGTGAATGGAAGATAGCACACCACAACTATAACCATAACAGCAAAAAAATGATGAATGATAAAAACATTGACAGCCAATCGGAATCATTTCTGCTTTAAAGAGCTTGAGCATTTAAAGTGATAGATGACTAATAACCGCATTGCATACTTAGAATACACTAATATAGTTACTCTATAATTATCGTTCTTGGTGTAAACAGGCCTAATAGTGTTACTACTTACTGATGGCCAATTTCAAATGTATTTTGTGTATTTTCAAAATACAAAATACTGTATTTGTATTTAAATACATTTTCCCACACAGTATTTTGTATTTGTATTTAAACACATTTTTCCACACAGTATTTTGTATTTTTATTTTAAATACATTTTGATGTATTTGTGCCCATCTCTGCTGCCGGACAACATGACTAAACATGACTAAAACGGTATGCAAAGTAACATAGCACTTATTTCTTTTTTTTTTTTTTCAGAAAGTATTTTTTCTACTCATTTTGTTGAATATTTCACTATTATATTCATGTGCAAGTTCAGGGTTTTGGTACTTGAAAGTTTCATGGTTCAAAGTACTTTAAATATACACTGTGTATGTGAATGCTGCTGAAATAAAAGTTCAGAAAGATGTGATGCATCGTTTTTGTCAATATGACTCATCATATGTGACCCTGGACCACAAAACCAGTCTTAAGTCGCTGGGGTATATTTGTAGCAATAGTCAAAAATACATTTTATGGGTCAAAATGATCAGTTTTTCTTTTATGCCAAAAATCATTAGGCTATTAAGTAAAGATCATGTTCCATGAAGATATTTTGTAAATTTCTTACCATAAATATATCAAAACTTCATTTTTGATTAGTAATATGCATTGCTAAGAACTTCATTTGGACAACTTTAAAGGCAATTTTCTCAATATTTAGATTTTTTTTGCACCCTCAGATTCCAGATTTTTAAATAGTTGTATCTCAGACAAATATTGTCCTATCCTAACAAACCATACATCAATGGAAAGCTTATTTATTCAGCTTTCAGATGATGTATAAATCTCAATTTAAAAAAATTGACACTTAAGACTGGTTTTGTGGTCCAAGGTCACATATAGTCTCTTTTAAGGGTACCCAGATAGCAACATATTGTCGGCCCATATCTGGCACATGTGGAATGATGATCTGGCACATGTGGAATGATGATCTGGCCCACATGTAGCATGGAATGACTGCACCTTGGGCGGACCGCACCTGTTTGCCAGATCTGACCAGACTGACTTTCTGTCAGACATCTACAGAAGTTCTTACTGAGAATTAACAGGAGTTTAAATGTAATGTTTGTTTCATGTGATTAGTGGTTCACAATGGTGATTAGTGTTTCAATTAGTTGGTCTCTTAACTCTTATTACAATTAGCCAGTGGGGGAGGTAACGAATTACAACTACTCACGTTACTGTATTAAGTAGTTTTTTTGAGTACTTGTACTTTTTTGAGTATGTTTTTAAAGCTGTACTTTTACTTGTACTTAAGTACAAATTAAGCAAAATAATATATTCGTTACTTTTAAATCATAGTACATTACTGAGTACGCCACGCCCACAATTTGAATTGATATTCAAACCTTTGACGGCACTTCAGTAGCCAATTCGTAAACGGACCAATAAAAGCCCTAATATCTGAACCGGGAAAAGCCGCCGCTGCAGCAGGTTTTGAAGAGCTGATCGGACAATAAGGGAGCTCAGCGTAATTTATGGAATCAAAGTTTGGAGCAAGAAACTACATGGTAGTGTTATCATAAATATCTATATTTATATCACTCTAAAAAATGCTGGGTTAAAAATAACCCAGCGCTGGGTTAAAAAGGGACGAACCCAGCGGTTGGGTTGTTTTGACCCAGCAGTTGGCAGAGGTGTAAAGTCCAGGGGTCAGAAAGTAAAAGTCCTGCCATATGTTTATTCCACCCATGAACTCAGCAGCTGATTTCACCAGAGGAGGAACCAAGTCATTCCTTTCAAGTCACAAGCAAGTCTCAAGTCAAATCCCAAGTCCTCAAAGAGTTAATGAGATAATTAAGTGACTGAAGAAAGCAACATCACTGAAGAAAAGAGAAACACAAAAACATATGACTTGAGCCACAGCCTTGGATGGAATCAACTGAAAACAACAACAACAACACGATGCCACCATAATTGTGGTCAGTGTTTGCTTTAGTTGGGCTCTTTAGACTTTTAGTAACTCAAAAGTAATTTGCTTCTAAGCAATTGCAGTATTGTTTCACTGCAAATATTTGTGTTTTGCTGAATCAAACCTTGAAGTAGCAGATTAGCTTATGATTTTGATGATGCTTTTGGCTTCTGAAAATTCATTTGAATGAACATCATGAAGTGATGTCTCTTTGGTTTATTGATGGATATTCAGCCATCATTGAACTGGAGAAAAAAAGTCCTATTAAACAAATACCACCATAATACTTCAATATTGAAAAAAAAGAACTGTATAGGCTCAGGCTTTTAGACATGCACACTTATCATATGATCCTCAACAGTGGTGACAATAATTTTTCATACTGCAGTGCATGATGGGAGTTTTTACTATGGTGTTACCCAGCATGCATTGCAGCATGAAGCATTTTGTTGGTTGTCACCATTGTTGAGATTCATATGCTGGTTCTTGATGTCTGTGTGTGTCTAAGTAGTACAAGAGTTAAAATTTTTATATGTGTTACATAGATTCACTAAAATTATTTGAGCAGCACTTTGCTTGCATGCTGTAGTTTCACAGGCTCAATTAAGCAAAACCTAAACATATAAATGAAAAAAATAATAATTTGATTGTAACCAGGCCAGCTCATGATGACTATCTGATCATATGAAAACAGTTAAAATCTACTTACTGCATAGTAGTGATCTCTCTGCTTTACAACAGCACATGCATTGTTATAGAGAGACATCTAAGACCAGAAGTCAATGGTCAAGAGCCCAACTAAACAACCGCTGATCTCCATGATGGTGGCATCATTTTAACCAATAAAACATCAACATCTGTAATTCTCAATAACAGCAGGTGTTCATCACTAATGCACAATCATCATTTAATTAGTCACTTAATTATCTCATTAACTTTAACTCTTTGAGGACTTGGGATTTGACTTGAGGCTTGCTTGTGACTTGAAAGGAATGACTTGGTTCCTCCTCTGGTGAAATCAGCTGCTGAATTGGAATAAACATATGGCAGGACTTTTATTTTCTGACCCCCGGACTTTCCACCTCTGCCAACTGCTGGGTCAAAATAACCCAACCGCTGGGTCAAAACAACCCAACCGCTGGGTTCGTCCCTTTTTAACCCAGCGCTGGGTTATTTTTAACCCAGCATTTTTTAGAGTGTACGAAGTCAAGCCTGCTGGTCGATCATCAGTCGAGTCTGCCGGCCGTTCATCTGTCCAGCCTGCCTGCTTCAGCTAACCCAAGCCTGCCAGCCACTCCAAAGTCAAGTTCATGGGCCGCCGCTTGCTCAAGCCCGCTGGCTGTGGCTCCCTCAAGCCCGCTGGCCATTCCGAAGTCAAGCCAAAGTTCTGCCAGCTGCAGCTCTCTCAAGCCTGCCGGCCGATCTGAAGTCAAGCCCGCCACCCGCTCCAACGTCAAGCCTGACGGCTGCAGTTCACTTCAGCTCCAAAGTTCGCTCCAGTTTCCTGACCAAGAGTCCAATGCAGGCTTCAGCCCCTGACCAGGGTCAAGTCATGTTCCCTGCAGACATATTTTAAAGTCTTGTCATATCCACAGGAACATTTTTAATCAGCCTTGTCTTGTCTTGTCTGTTGGGGTTCTCGTGTTGCCTCAATGGAAGCGGTTCCTGAGTTCACCCCTGAGAGGGCCCCTGACTCCACGTCCAGCCCAAGGAGGGCTTTTGTGCTCTCGTCATGCCCAGAGAGGGCCTCAGATTCTGAGCCTAGCCCTAAATGGGCTCCTGTTCCTGTGGATAGCACACAGAGGGCTCCAGTTCCTGAGTTTAGGCCATGGAGGGCTCTTGTTCCTGAGTTTTGCCCTAATTTCTCCCCAAGTTATTTTGGGGGGGGGGGGCTAAGAGGATCCGGTCGTAGAGGCCGGGGCGAAGGATGAGGCCACGGCCATGAAGACCTCCAGAGCCTCCAGAGCTCCCAGCTCCGCCATGGCCTCCAGAGCTCCCAGCCCAGCCATGGCCTCCAGAGCTCCCAGCCCAGCCATGGCCTCCAGAGCTCCCTGCTCCGCCATGGCCTCCTGAGCTACCTGCCACGCCATGGCTCCGGAGTCCCCTGAACCATCCTGGAGGCCTCCCCCATGTCTGTCCTGAGGGGCCTCCAGAGTGCCCCCCCCCCTCCCCATTGGATGTTAGGAAGCGCGGGGACGCACCTTCCGGGAGGGAAGAGTACTGTCAGACCTGTGTCCTGTCTTGTCTTGTGGTCTCGTGCTCCCCTTGACTTAGTTTTCCCTCATGTATGCACATATTTGGTCATGTTTCTGTTCCTGTCTTTATTAGTTCATTTATAGTTCATCATGTCCTGTCCTGTGAGTCTCTCCCTGCCTTGTGTTACCCTGTTTTTGGATTTAACTAAAGACTGGTATTTTGAGTTACTCCTCATCTCCTCACTTCCCTTGTGTGTGTTGTTTTGTGGCAATAGTAGTTTTTTTTTTTTACTTCCATAATATTTGAAGTGAGGGGGCACAACAATACAATTCTGCTTAGGGCACCCATTTGGCCAGCAGCAGCCCTGTTTGGGTACACGCTGAACTTGCAGGACGTGCCCCACTTGGAAAAGATCTCCATCACTCAGTGGTGCTCGGAGGCTCAGTTTTCTACTGGGGCTGGAGTGGCGCTGGCTTCGTGGGCTGCTGAGTGAATGGGGTCTTCTGACAGCTTTCAGACCTAGGGCAGATGGTGGGCACAAATGAGCAGCAACCACCTCTTCCAGAGGGGGGAGCTTGCTATATCCTCTGTGCCATCAACGGTGGTGAGAGCGGCTGCAGTGGAGGAACTAACGTGGGCCTGAATAGGGGGCGCACCACGTCTTGGTGAGTTCTTTGTGAACTGCAGGCAAGAATGGAGCGGGCCATTGGTGAGAGGACTGCTGACGACATCTCTGAAAGAACCACTCACACCGGCGAGACGAGGTGATGCAGGGAAGGAGGGGCACGCAGGCGCTGAGCCGATGTGACACCACTCGAACCCGCTGTCAGAGCCCCACTGCTTCGCTGTTTCTTTCTCTTAGGAGAGAAGGAAAACGGGAAAGCAGAATGGGAAGGACCACCTTCACTGAAGAAGGCGATCCACGAGTGAAGACGGGAAAGACTGAAGCGCTTGCAATGAGAGTCAGAGAAATCTTATGATACTACAGGTTACAACGACCGTGTGTTCAGGACCAAGGCAATTCATAACGTTAATATGGAGTTCGGCTGTGGTCAACAGCCTGGAGAGGGGTTGGACTCCATCAGGTTTAGTTCTGCCCAAGAGACATAAATCAAATACTTTTCGCTTCATATGGAAAGTGTAAATATTTGTTGTTGACCAAAAAAAAAAAAATTTAAAGTTACATTTATTTATTTTCTTACCAACCATAACTCAATATAATAACCCATATATTGAAAAAAATGCAAAACCTTTTATTGGGTGTACTCTTTTACAGCACTTTATTATTGTAGACAGTGTGCAAGGACAATCTTATTAATCTGGCAATCCAGGCCAGGAAGTTTCTGATTGCTGAATAGCACTGTCCTTGAAAAGTTCAGTTTCTGAAAAGTTTTTACTTCAGGATATTCTGACCCTGTTTAAAAGAAAAAAAAGTATGATTAAAAAAATAAACAAATAAGCATTAGTTAATTTTACTGTGTATTTAAGAAAATGATCAATGCATTTCCCCCCAGATGGCACATACCTGTTCACTTTATTACAAGACAAGTCTTAGAGTGTGCTTAATTTATATCTGACATGCTACAATGCAACAAGTTCTGAAGACTGTATTGTCTTCTTTATGCGATTATGCAAATGTATGCAATTTGGCAAATAAGTAAAGTAAAAACATCCAGATGACCAAATAATGTGGAATGTGCACACATAAACCCAAGGAGCAATGTATAATTATGGTCAAGGGTGGGAGCCCATTGACTTCTGGGACAGCTAAAAATGGCCACTGAGAGAAAAGGAGTGATACACATTTAGTTTGGGATCTGTTTGTGTCATCTATAAAGTTTCCATTTGACAGCCCTTTTAGGATAAAATGAATGTGTAGTTATATGTTGTTAAATGTGTTATATTTTATGTTGTTATTACATATTACTGGCATTAGTTATTGAACAAAAATCTCTTTTACTGAGTATATATCAAGTATAAAGTAGTTTTTCCTTTTCTGTAATAATTCGCCATTACAAGTGAAATTATTCAAGTGCTATGCAAATATTAAGGGGTTTCAGGTGGTTGCTTACTTGCCCTAGTGAAAAGTGCCAAATTTATATGATATTCTGATTGCTAAATAATTCCATGTTTTATCACCTACAAGGCAAAAATAACAGTGTGATCATTTAGAAAAGCAATAATACATATCAAAGAAAAATAACACATCTCTTCTCTACAAGCAGCATAGTTTATGATATTCAGATATAAACCATGAATTCATGCATAAATTAATGCGTGAATTATGCCACTTACTTCATGCATTAATATTTCATGAATTATCAGGATCTAACACGAGTTCAAAGTCTTTCATTCATGACTTCATGGATGAACAACACCTTAAGACATTAAGATGAATACATCATCATGATTTATAATTTATTATGCATGATCATGATGTTTTCTTTGTTCACAAAAAAACAAAACAAAAAAAACAAGGTCTTTACTATCCATTGTGTATAAAGCTATGCTTATGGTACATGATTCAAAAAAGCATTATTTTGTGCATGTAAGACTACTTGAATTATTAAAGGAATATACAAAAATCCACATTACCTCATGCATGCATACAGGCTAGAACAGTATACAATTGTATAGGAAGTGTAACAATATAATGTTTAATGCTTATAGTTGGGAGTGTGATTAATCCCTAGCCCTAATCCCATAGTAAAAGAAACACTTAGGGATGTATCTATCACCATTAATGATAATGACATTTATGCAATGATGTAAATAAACACAATTATAATTTTTGGACAACAAAAGAAAAGAAGATCTCGTTCTTTGGCACGTTCCTTTGGCACATTCCAAAGACACAGTCTACCTAAACAGTGCCTTTTTCTTCTCAAGAATGAAGTTCTTAAGATCATATGCTATTGGCATTTCCCAAAGTCCTGTCCGCAACCCTTTCAATCACTCTATCATTGCTGTGGGAATAAAAGAAATGATTAAATTTGTGTTTGAATATGTATGTGTGTGTTTATCTACTTATTAAAATTTGTTTAAATGCAGAAATTGTTCAGGTTAGGTTACAGTATTTATAAAGAAAAGTATATAGGGTACATTTCTAAAACTATTTATATGTATATGTAGGCCTATATATGTCCCTATTTTGATAACTAATTTCTGTATTCTTTATTATACATAAAGGATGTTTGCATGGTTTATCTCTGACTTTTTTGTCTCTGTTCCTTTGTCTGTCTGTATTTGTGCCTGTGATTTTATGTCCCTCAACCCATGTCTCTTTCTCACACTCCTTTTTTCCCCATTCCAAGGCCTTTGGAGTTTGCTGAACCAGCATGTCTAGGCAGAGGATGTGTGTGTAGACTTGGACTGACATGTCAAGACAAGACACATGCACTGAGGCAACATATTTTGCGTTGTTTTGGCGTCACAAATGCTCACACAAATCATGTAATTCTGAGTAGTTCCAGACCTCTATTCTTGATTGAAAAACTTTTCATATTTTGAGGACAGCTATCGAACACCCAAAGTAGTCTGCTGTATTTTGCCTGTATTTGCTAATATTGTCTGCAGCAGCTGCAACAACATTAGAAGTAACACGGGAACAACTGAAGAGGTAGGAAATCTTTTATGTGAAGTTTTAAAAAACTTACAGGAAAGATTCAGGCAATAAAGTTAGAGAGGCAAGCAAGAGAGGAGAGGAAAAGATTAAAGACTTTTTTTGAATGAATTCAAATTCTGCCTTTGTTTCTGGGACAAAGAGACTGAGATAGAGATACTTAACATACGTCTATCTACAGTCTTTTATATACATTGTAGGAAGCAGACATTGTTTTGAGAGTGACTTACCTTAGTAATATTTGATATTGCTTCTTAGAATGGTCATGATGCGATTTTTTTAAAAACACCTTTACATTTGTGGATGTAATATAAGTTGTTCCATGTTCCCACTCTGCTAGATTTAAATAACCAATAAAAAAGCTAATTCAGCTGCTTGAGGGTGTATAATCTTAATACATTCGCACACATATGCACAATGCTCAGTTTTTAGTCATTTTGACTGTTTGGATCTCTGCTTAAAACACTTAATAACTGATTTTGTTCTGTTTCATTTCTTGGCCATATCACATCATGATGACTTGTAACAAAAATATTTCTTGTTTTATTTTTTTATGTGTAAGAATGGTATACTCATTTAATGGCCCAGTACACTAATCCCCTGTTACCTAAGGCCTAGATTTAGATGCAAATTTAAAGAATAAGTTAAGGGTTTAATTAATCTTAAAGTGTTATGTTTTGATCCAATTTATAAAGCCAGTATGAATACACCATAGTGACATTTTATTTTCATGAAATGCAACACTGGTAAATGCAAACATTCATTTTGAGAATAACAGAGGTGAAAACTATTTCTTATTTATTAGATTTTTCAGTCTAATAAAATTCCACAAAGTTCTAATAAAGTTCCACAAATGTGCCATTATCTTCCCATGATAGGCTGATAAGTAACTCAATCCAGAATAGGAATAAACCTTTTTAATCTGTTGATATAGCTTCAAAATTTCTAGAGAACTGCATGACGGTGGCTAATCTGAGCAGCTGGCTGGAGGTGAAATTCTACTGCAATGCAATTTTGGCCAAATTTTAATGGGCTTAATCTTTTTTTTTTTTTTTTTTTTTGTGAGTTCTGTCATGGCAACTCTCTGAGAGATTGACATGGTAACGGACACAGCAATGTTAAAGTATTCAGAGCAAGTACAGAGACTTGCCAAAACATCCAAAGACATGCTGCTGTGAACATGTAAGACATGCTGTTGCTGCACATATAACATTAATTACCCCCCAACAAAGCATGAGACATGAGAAAAGAACAATTCAAGCCAAAATATTCATGCTACTGAGTGTAGGAAAACAAGCTGCTGTACTGGTAGACATGCATATATCTGCACACATAGGATGAACATAAATAGCTATATATGGTGAACCCCAGTTAAAGGTGAATACAAGTGCGAATGCTTATTTCACTTTAACCTGTTCTCATATCTGTAGCTTAGTCGACATATCCTCATAGCAGTTACATACAGACCGCTTGCTGCTGCATAAACACAATTGCATTTATGTTTAGTAATTCACTCCTGTATCATTTACATTTACATTTAGTTATTTAGCAGACGCTTTTATCCAAAGCGACTTACAAATGAGGACAATGGAAGCAATCAAAATCAACAAAAGAGCAATGATATGCAAGTGCTATAACAAGTCTCAGCTAGCTTAACGCAGTACACGTAACGCATGTTTTTTTAATTATATAATAAATAAAAAGAAAACAGATAAAATAGAAAAAGAATAGAGCAAGCTAGTGTTAGAGGCCTTTTTTTGCTTTTGTTAATTGTATAATAAATAAAAAGAAAACAGATAAAATAGAAAAAGAATAGAGCAAGCTAGTGTTAGAGGCCTTTTTTTGCTTTTGTTAATTGTATAATAAATAAAAAGAAAACAAAATAAAAAAAGATTAGAAAAGCTTGTTTTTACTATATCTATAATTAACCATTTAGATGTTTTCACAAAGCGACCCTACTACAATGTCAGTGAAATTCACAATAAGTGCTGTAAAGTTGTTAACATGATTGATTAGTTCAAAAATTAGTAGTGACATGGCTAAACATTTAACTAGGCAGTCTCTCCCTATAAAAACCGATCCATTCTCCGTACCTCTTATCCTCTGTTGGATCGTGGGATATAGAATATATAGGGTACATATGTTGATACAATTGTTCAACATTCAAAACAATGAAGGGGTATAACAATATATCATGTCACAATATATTGTAATACTAAAATGCAAATGTACTGTGGATAGCGACAACTGTGTACCAAAAATGAAAGTGTTTTGAATTTTATTTTTACGTTAGGTCAAGTAAGATTTATTGTCATTCTGCTATATACTGTATGCTGAGACATAGCCTACAGTGGAGAGAAATGTTGTAGGCTACCTCTGCAGTAAAAGTTTAAACAAATATAAAACTACACATAGACAACCTACTGAAAGGAGTAGGCTAATCTAATTATACAAATAGGTTATAAGTTAATATAAGTTAATATAAGTTCAGGTGAGCTTTATTGTGATTGTCAGCTATATAAATGTACTGAAATATAATCTAAAACATTAAAATTCCCTAACAAAAATTAACCATGATTTTACTAAATAAATACCATGGTATTTGTAGTAAAGCTGCCGTTATAGAAAGGGTAACCTGCAAAACCACACTTTTACTATAGTAAAACCAACTTTAATTTTCATAAGGGATAGGATATCATAGTTTATTATCATATTTATGTTTATATATAGCATAGTTTATATACATGCCTTGTACAACATTTTAAACTAAAAGTGGGCTGCAAGGAGATATTTCATGTTTCAACCAATATTTTACTCTGAATCCTGGCAGATTTTAGTCTGACAATAGCCTGTTTGGAAAAATCCATCTAAAAATATGTAGCTTTTTATATACCGCCGAGCAAATTTTAACTTATGAAGTTAAGAATAAAAAGCTACTGTCAGGAATTATATTAGTGGCTCTTCAAAATGCAAACGTTCGTCATCTGAGTCACTCCTAGAAGAGTCCTCGCTGTCCAGAGAGTGTCTTCACCCGTGTAGTCCGCCATCATCCAAAGCGCAGAAAATAGAAAGTAGGCTAAATTCTATGATGAAGCTTGACATTTTGATGCCATTTTTCGGGGGCATCTACATGTTTGCTTGGCTGACCTCAGATCATTAACATGTGAACAGATAATGAGGTGAGACAGGAAAAAATGTACCTCTCCTTACTTTCATATGGATTATATAATCAGAAAATATTTGTTTTCAATTTGAATTTGTTTATTTAAAAGTAGACATTTCAAGTTTCTATACATATATGTGTTATGTATGTGAGGCACATATTCACTGAGATTCAGGTTGTTTTATTCATGTGCCTGTGAAGAAAGTTCCCGGAGACCAAGACGGCAGAGAGCGCACCCTAGTTGTTTTCTTTTTTTTACAAAAGCACATTGTTTCGATGTTATTATGACTATAGACATACAAAAGTAGACCCTTTTCAGTTTCAAATGATGCCATACTCGTATCTGTATTTTTAGTTCTTTTCGTGGTCATCAAGAAAACGTGACAAAACACGGCATCGAGGTTATTTTCTAATCATTACATTGTTAAAATCATTCTGAAATACTGGTAAACCACTGTTTATTAAAATGCTGAATTTAGTATTATATCCGCGTGATTAACTGATCCCTCATCTGACACAAATGATTGCACAGTGTTAGAACATTTAAATAGTTTTAGATATTGTAATTGTACTAAATAATGTGATTTGTTTTCAATTTTTTAGTAATAATTAATGACCTCTTGGGTGATATTACTATATCTGATATTAAATTAAACCAAGCTGTCATTTTTGGTACACAATATTGTTGCTATCCATAATACAATTTGTATTTTAGTATTACAATATATTGTAACACAATATATTGTTATAGCCCTTCATTGTTTTGAATGTTGAACAATTGTATCAACATATGTAGCCTATATATTCTATATCCCGCGATCCAACAGAGGATAAGAGGTACAGATTGGATCGGTTTTTATAGGGAAAGACTGCCTACCCTGCAAACAAGCCTGCACTGGCCCTTTATGGGCTGCCAGCGCAGGGCCCCTGAGAATTTGCTCATTGGCAAAATGTTGGGCCCTTAGCATTGGCCCTGCACGGGCAGCCCTCCCTTAGCCTCCAGGAAGCCTAAGCGCTGTTTTATTGAAAATAATAAAGTTTGAGGTCATCGTCATGGAGGTAAGCACTTGCATTAGCTGGGTTCCTGACCCTTGACTTTTTAACAAGTTTTTCTTTGGCTGCTGTAACTGTGTGTTTCTGAAACATTTGTTATAGCAAAAGTTGCAAGTAGAAAAACTGATTTGATGGTTCAGTCATCATGTAGTGGTCTGCTCTCACCCAGAGTTCGATCTCTGAGGACATTATTTAGATTTAGTTACTTAACATTATAGTTACACTAGAATACAATTACATGAAATTTTGCGCTATTTTAATGTTTTGAGCATTTTTAGAATGTTGTGCAGAAAACATTTGGATGGTATCATGTGGACCCTCACAGATATCAAGATTCAGCGTATGAACCTCAACAATGGTGACAGTCAACTAAATATTTAGATCAACGCTGAACATCACAAAACAAGTTTTTCATTGATTGTCACCATTGTTGAGGTTCATACGCTGAATCTTGATATCTGTGTGAGTCTACATGACCTGGTCCATGTTCTGCATAAGGGCTTAAAAACATTCAAAGTAAAGCAGGACAAAATTTCATGCAGCAATATCCTAGGACTACTATAACGTGAAATAATTAAACCTAAATAATGTTCTCAGAAATCAGCCTCTGGCTGAGCTCAGTGAAACAGGACACTACATGATGACTTAATCATCAATAAGTAACCATCACCATCTGATCGGTTTGTCTTCTCACAACTTCTGCTATCACAAACATACTTCAGAAATGCTAAAGTTAAGAAGTCAAGAGCCCAACTAAAGCAAGCGCTTACCTCCTTAACGGTGACATCAAACTTTATTATTTTCAATAAAACAGCACTTAGGCTTCCTGGAGGCTACATGAGGGCTGCCTGTGCAGGGCCAGTGCTAAGGGGCCAACGTTTTGCCAGTGAGCAAATTCTCAGGGGCTCAGTGCTGGCAGCCGTAAGTGGGCCCGTAAAGGGCCAGTGCAGGCTTGTTTGCAGGTTAGTTAAATGTTTAGCCATGTCACTACTGATTTTTGAACTAATCAGTCATGTTAACCACTTTACATCACTTATTGTGAATTTTGCTGACATTGTAGTAGGGTCGCTTTGTGAAAACATCTAAATGGTTAATTATAGATACAGTAAGACAGAAACTCACCTGTTTCCCACTCATGTTGGTCTGCTATATTCCCTGAAAAGGTAAACAGGCATCTCGAGAGACTAGCGTAAATTGACCGACAGTTCCATCTGCTGTTTTTGGAAAAGGAAGTTGCTCAGTTGTATTTGTGAGAAAATCTGCCAGCACACATTTTTGAGAAAATCAGCCAGCACACATTTGTGAGAAAATCAAGCCAAGTTTCCTCATAAAAAAGCAAATGAGTCTCACAGTTGTAACACACAATTTGTTTATACCTCTGCATTTTCTCTCAAATAGAGTTTTGTATTTGCAAATCACTTTGCGTTTGTTTGAAAGTCGAGTTTTTCTTTGCAAAACAGATTGTGTTTATTTGCAAAACGCTGGATTTGTTTGATGAACATTGTCACAAAATTCGCTCCATAGACGTTCACTTGCAGAACGCAAGTTTCTAGAGGGCACATAAGTCTGAAGTAATGAATTTAGGTAAAGGGGTGCAGAGCTAGTGGTGGATTTGTAGGCAAATGTCAATGCCTTGAATTTTATGCGAGCAGCTATTGTTAACCAGTGCAAATTAATAAAAAGAGGTGTGACGTGCATTCTTTTTGGCTCATTAAACATTAATCTTGCTGCCACGTTCTGGATTAATTGTAAAGGTTTGATAGAACTGGTTGGAAGACCTGCCAAGAGAGCATTGCAATAATCCAGCCTGGACAAAACAAGAATTTGAACAAGGAGTTGTGAAGCAAATGCAAGAGTGTTAAACATCAAGCTTATAGTTAAAAAATTATGGTTTGCTCATTTAGGAAATAATAAGCAGACTATGCAATATGCACAGTGATATGGAATGACAGAGCATTCACTTATCTTAGATGCTGATTTCAGATGCTTTCTGAAAGCGCACTGCAACTACTACAGAAAACACTGGCCAAGTATTTGAATGTTGAGAAGCAATCTCATTGCAATTGATGCATAGAATCAGCTGTGCCATGTAGATAATGATATGATTACAAGCAAATTGTGATAAGGACATATCAGCCATGTGCCATCTAGAGTTTCCTGACAGAACTTATCTATCCACCCTTTCAAATAGCCTAGACCAGTGATACTCAAATCTGGCTCGCGAGATCCACTTTCCTGCAGAATTTAGCTCTAACCCTGATCAAACTCACCTATCTGTGATTTTCTAATGATCCTGAAGACACTGATTAGCATGCTCAGGTGTGTTTGATTAGGGTTAGAGCTAAACTCTGCAGGAAAGTGGATCTCGCGAGCCAGATTTGAGTATCACTGGCCTAGACAGATGAAGAATATGGAATATTGTTGTTACATGTCTTGTTGATGGCCTTCACGGTATTCCGTGGCAGATCTAATGTTTTGGAAATACTTTTCCTGATTGGTCTCTTTATGATGAGCCTTTATAAGCTTTTTGTTGATAGAACTAGCTGAGTTTTATTCAGGGATAATCAGCATCACCAGATGATTATAATTACTTTTAATTATAGTTTGAATATGATTCAACCTCTGGTTAATTCTGAAAAGAGTATGATGTTTTTTTTTTTTTTTTTTTTTTTTTTTTTAAATAAATATAGGACACAAACACCCATACCTATTACCAATTGTTTATAAATAAGGCATATGGTCAATTTTTGGTTGGTTTTTGGAAGCTGATTTAGGTTAATGCTGATACAGTTGTTAATAAAGATTGCTGTTAAATGTGCAATTGTCTACATTTGTGTGTGTTTTAAGGAAACCAGGGTATAGATCCTGACGAAAACTGGATTACTAAAGATGTTGCTCATGGATTTGAGCAACAAGTTTGTCACTCTCTAGATATGCAGTCTTTACCACAACATGCAATTTTGCGTATGATATAACACAATATGTACCTGGCAAAGGATAAAACAGCAATACAAATATTCAAACCTGTTCATAGGTTGACAATAATCATTGGATTTGCGAAAGTGTGTCATGATAGTGACATCAAAGGTGTGGCTGACAAACTATTAATAGTTTGACATCCTAAAGAGTGTGAACTGTGTCTCTGTGGTACTTTCAAAACATTATTCTGTTTGTGTGGTCTGACATGTCAATATCTGTCTTGGTATGCCAGTGGTATGAGTTTGGGTCAGGGCTACCTATTTCTCTAAACAAAAGCAATTATTTCTGCAAACAAAAAGCTGATAAAATCGTATTTTTGTCAAAGGCTATGTCTGGATCGAATTCAGAACAATGATCAAAACGTAGATGGAGTAGATTGCTTCCATCAACACCCCCAGCGCTTGCACAGTCCCATTCCATTTCAACATTCCAGTCGGTAAAATTAATCAGTTTGATTTATATGCTGTTTAATGTTTGATGCTTGTGTTATTTTACTTATCCATCTACTTACAGTTGAGCTCAATATTATTCATACCCTTGGTAAATAGGATTAAAGAAGCCCATAGGAAAGAAAAATCAAAAGTGAGATCTCTTTAACATCTCAAATATTTCTATTACCTTTCAAGTAATGAGATTAAGATCGAATGAAGATTTTTGCTTGAGTCTCCTGCTTCTCAAACTTTTCTCCTGAGACAAAAACTCGCAGAATGCTCTCCTTTAAAGCTTTAAAAGAGATCTCAACAACATCACACACTGTGCTTAGATATTTCTCCTTAGCTAAAGGTCTCTGGTAGTCTCACATTTGTCTCCTCAAAAGTTTAGAAGAGTACTCAACAGCATCACACACTGTGCTCAGATATTTCTCCTAGTCTAAAGACTCTGGTGATCTCACATTATTCTCCTTTAAAGTTTTAGAGGAGATCTCAACAACATCACACACTGTGCTCAGATTTTTCTCCTTAGCTATAGACACTGGATCTCTCACATTTTAGATTAGAGATCTTATTTAACACAGACATCAAGAATCAGCTTATGAACCTCAACAACAGTGACATTAAAAAAATAAAGAAATAAAAAAAAACATGCAGCAATACATACTGGAAGGCATGGATGAGTTTTGTACTATGCTAATACCCAACATGCATTGCAGCATGATTTTATTTTTGGAAACACTAATGGAAACACCAATCACCATTATGGTGACTTTAAATGAAACGAACATTGGATTTAAACCCCTGTTAATTCTCAATAAGAACTTCTGTATACCTCTAACAGAAATAAAGTCAGTCTGGTTAGTAATAAGTGAAGCTGGTAATGCTGTTTGTGGAGTTGTTTAATCCTCCTCTGCTGAGATCTTCAGAGATTTAATGTCTTTTATCTTCTGTTGAATTCATCTAAGGCTGTGGCTTAAGTCAGCTGTAATTCCTGAGTTTCTATTTGTCTCTTTTTTTCTGTTCTCTTCTTTCCTTTAGTGATTTTGCTTGTTAACAAGCTTAGACAAGCTGAGAGGACTCTGTGAATAGTATATGAAGATTGTGTGGCTCAGATAAGGTCCAGTTGTGGTTTATTTCTTTGCTCTTGGCTGACATGTGGCATTGCTATGGCCTGCTTTTGGCCCAGATCTGGCAAACAGGAGCGGTCCGCCCAAATGCCATCATTCCACGCTACATGTGGGCCAGATCAT
>JAFVLL020008500.1:0-30416 GCA_021397915.2 Tor tambroides
TTCAGAGGGGGACAGGGAGATTGGAGTTAAGAGCTCTCACAGCCTGGGGGAAGAAGCTGTTGAGCAATCTGACAGAGCGAGCTTTGATACTCCGGTACCTTCTACCTGATGGCAGGAGCTGGAAGAGGTTGTGGGAGGGATGGGTGGGGTCCTTCACGATGCTTGAGGCCTTGCTGGAACATCGTGCAAGGAAAATGTCCAGGATGGAGGGGAGAGGGGCACCGATGATCTTTGCGGCCGTGTTCACTGTCCGTTGTAGTGGACAGTGAACAATTGTAATGGTCAAGATTCAGAGCCAGTGTGAGTGATTCCACTGAACTGATTCCATTCCATTGGATTGGGTTTAATGACAAATCGTATATCATGATACACACACTAATATATTTGCCAATAAATATACAAATATATATTTTAATAAATAATATATTAAAATATACTGCTATATAATAACATTGTCTAATATATTTAATTAATATATTATTTAATTAATGAACATAATTATGTAATTATTTTAATATAGTATATAATTATATAATATATAATTAACATAAAATTATCACAGTTATTTAATAATAATAATAATAATAACAATAACTTATAATTATTCAAGTATTTAATATATTAAATTAATTAACATAATTAATAATCATAATTATTTTAATATAATTATCAGTTATTTTAATGATAATAATCAACAATAATAATAATAATAATAATAATAATAATAATAATAATATTATTATTATTATTATTATTATTATTATTAAAGTATTCAGTATTTAATTATTTATTTAAGGATCAGTATTTTAATGTCAATATTATTAATAAAAAATGAAGTAGAAGTAGTATATTTTGAACAAAAGATCATTTTATTATTACTACAAATGATCTTTAAATTAACTCTCCTCTCCTCTCCTCTCCGTTTGTAGGCACTTGTTTAATTGTATATCAATGCAGCTTCAGGACCATAACAATTAATCTCTGCTTTGGCTCACATCCCTTAATACCAAGTTCTTCCTCATCTTGACTTGACAGCAAAATATCTCCCGGCTGACACATTTGCATCATTTCCAAGGTATTACCTGATGGACATTGTCATTCCTTTACATAATTTTTGTTATTGGCCATGGACCACCACAGTCTAATACCAAATTTTTTGGTTCTTGTCTGGTCCTCAGTGACCGTGGGATGGTAATTGCTCACACAGATCAGGAGGGGCCGAAATATCTAATCCCCTAAAGAGTTCACACGCTCCAGGGCCTGCCCTCCGTCAGCGGACCCCTCCTTGCCCATCTCACTGCTAACACGACACGGCAGCTTCACAGCCAAACCAGCCCCTCGCTAAACAAACCCATACAAAGCTAAGTCATCATGAGCCCAATGTCCCGAATACAAACAAATATTTACAAGTGTTACCCGTTTGGCCTCTCACTTTCATCAAAAGACGAGCCCTATTCATCTGCTTCCCCTTCACAGACCAATACGTATTAAAGCTGTGGTCACATGTTCTTCACACGTAAGCTGCTGTTTACCATTGACTGATAGTGCAGGCTCTAATTGTCTCAGTGTTTCCCACAGCGTGTGTGTTTGTTTTGCTTTGGAAACTTTTACTTTTCTTAAAACTGAAGTGTGTCATTTCTGTTCCAGTATTTTCTTAAATACTTCACAATTCTGTTGTTGGTAGGAGTAGTGACGCTGAAGGGTTTAGCTGGGACATATTGAAGGGTTTCCCTTTGTTTAAATAGCCAACAGTTGTACACAGTTGTATAGTTGGCTGTAACTGACAGATATGGACTAACCTTTGATTCAATAGGATTATAATCAATCAACTGTAGGAGGGATACAGAAAAGATATTGACACTTTGGCTTAAAACATCATGTTATAATTATTATAACTAATTATTATAACAAAATAAATGTATTTTTATATTTATGTCCACATTTATATTTATCTGTTTGAAGTCACAAAACTTTTTATTTATAAAAGTTTGACTAAAAAAATACAGAGAATGTATTTATTTATTTATTTTTTGACAAAACATTTGATTTCGTATGGTCTTTACTGTATTATTATTATTTACTATATTTTAACAGAAAAACTAACCATTTGACTTGAAGCATTCATTCATTCATTCATTTAGCCACAAAACTTCATTTCATAAAATTGATGAAAAATTTTAAAAAAAATTCTAATTAAAAATATAGTAAATATCATATCAAATCAAACATTTTGTCAGATGAATAAACACAAACAAACAAACAAATAAATAAATAAAAATTAATTTTTAATTAGAAATGTAAATTTTTCAACAATTTCAGCAACATTATGAAATAAAGTTTTGTGGCTAAATAAATAAATAGTTCAAGTCAAATGGTTATTTTTTCAGTTAAAATCATACAATAAATTATAATAAATTAAAATAGTAAATACCAAATCAAGCATTTTGACAGAAAATAAATAAATAAATAAATAAATAAATAAATAAATAAATCTATTTGTTTTAGTTGTCGAAAGTTTTGTCAGAAATAAAAAGTTTTGTCAAATAAATAAACAAACAAACAAACAAATAAATTTTTTAATGAGAAAATTTTTCATTTAATTTAATTTTCAATGATTCCAGGAACATTATGCAATGAAAAGTTTTGTGGCTAAATAAATAAATAATATAAATAGTTAGTCAAATGGTTATTTTTTCAGTTAAAATCCTATAATAAATTATCATAAATGAAAATGGTAAATACCACATCAAACATTTTGACAGAAAATAAATAAATAAATAAACAAACATTTTTATTCACTATACTTTATGATGTTAACTGAAATTAACCATTTAATTTGAACTATTTATTTATTTATTTTCTGACAAAACTTTTGATTTCATTGAGTCTTTACTATAGGAAAATAAAAATATTTACCTTTCTATTTGTTTGTTTAGTTGTCAAAAGCAACAAAACTTTTGATGTCATAGGGACTTTATTATAGGAGGCTGACTGAAAAAAAATTGACCATTCAACTTGAAATGGCTTTTTATATTTATATTTATATTTATATTTATATTTATATTTATATTATGTATTCATCTCAAGCCACAAACCATTCATCTCACAATGTCTTTATTATAGGACATTTTACTGAAAAATTTGCCATTGATATTTACATACCAAATTATTTATCTGTCTGTCTTGTCTTTTTTTTCTTCAACTTGCAACAACACACTGACTTAGTAACTGATGTATGGTCATGATATTGGAGAATCTCCTCTTGAAATCTGAATCTGAGTGGACACAATGCGTCAGCTGAGCGCTAGTGTTGTTTGTGCTGCAGTGTGTTTGCGTCCCTCAGGAGCCGCTGTCAGTAGTGGCGTGCGCTCCTGCCCACAGCACTTCCTGTACAGTTACGAGAGCGCCACAGCTTACTATAGTTAGCCGCAGCAGATTGTTTTCTTGTCAAGCTGGAAAGTTTCCTGTGGGTGAGGACAGTGTGTTTCCTGTGCTGTGTGTGTGTGTGTATTTTCCCATCATGCTCACTGTCAGCACCCAGGTTCACATCCGGCCCATTTGCAGCTGACCAGCACTGGGAACAGTCTGTTCTGAGAGAGCGTTTCTATTTATATCCTCCATCACAGAACTTTTTTCTCAAGTCCTGTCAGACATGCGGTCACCGTCACACACGCAAACAGATTTTGTAGTTAACTTGAAGATGATGTGTGTGATTCCTGCGCCACTTGCGGCACCAAATGAAATTGCAGTCTATTTGTTTCAGCAAATATAACAATAATGGCCCAATCAGTGGTGTGAGTTGAGGTATGACTACTAATATAAAGCAAAACAAGGGGCATATTTAAAATGTCACCTTTTTGAAATTCTGTTTGATGCTGCACAGATGACATCCCACATTTAAAGGAATAGTTCACCCAAAATAAAAAATCTATCATTATTCACATTTTACACTTATGTAATGCCTACTTTAAGAATGTGCTAAGTGCAATTTATATATATATATATATATATATATATATATATATATATATATATATATATATATAAACTGCATTTATTTTATGTGGTTGACTGAAAAAAATGACCATTTGACTTGAAATATATTTTATGTATTTGTTTATTGGTTTTTATGAATCTTTTTCTTTCTTTCTTTCTTTCTTTCTTTCTTTCTTTCTTTCTCAGGTCCATTTGAACTAATTATAAGCTACTTTATGAACTAATTTTATTTATTAATTTATTTGTCAACATGCAGTGACACACTTGCTCTATTCTATTCTATTCTATTCTATTCTATTCTATTCTATTCTATTCTATTCTAGGTGGTTGACTGAAAAAAATGACCATTTGACTTGAAACAGCATTTATGTATTTATTTGTTGATTTTTATTAATCTTTAACTTTCTTTCTTTCTTTCTTTCTTTCTTTCTTTCTTTCTTTCTCAATTCCTATTTTTATTTTATTTTATTTTTATTTTATTTTATTTTATTTTATCATAGAAAGGTAAAAACAGAAAAAAACAGCATGCTGTGTCAACTTCATCCATTGGGTATGCATTGATTTTGTTCTTTTGTAAGTGGTTCTGAAATTTTTTTTTTTTTTTTTTTTTTTTCTCCTACATTCAAAAATTGTGGAACATTTGAACAATCAGTGGTAATTTTTTTTTTCTTTTTTTTTTTTTTTCTTTTTTTGCCCATGGCATCATAAAATCATACTATATGTTAGCTTTGTCCAAGGAACAGACCGAAAGTCGATATTCACTGATAATCTTCCCCCTCGGCACAGCTCAGATTCAAAAACGGTGCATTGACGTGTCAAACCAGGTTTGATGCCATTGACTGCAAATTCCATTGGTTCATATATCTGTAAGAACTGAGAGTGGCAGCCAGTTTGAATATGTGGAGTGGAGAATGAGATGAAATCGTTGCAGCAGAGGGGAAGATCTGCAATGAATAATTACATTTAGTTTGTTCTCATACAGCTTTCTGTTATGAGCATTTAAATGATTTTTGATCATTGACTACAGGTAAACCATGGTCTGAACTACTTGAAGGACTGTAGAGTTTGTGGAAGTTGTTTGAAAGCTTTAGCAATTAAAAATCACATCCCAAAGTTTGTACAATAACAACATGTTAGCTTGACAAATCCAACATAATGATACATGCAGTATGAGTGTGTGTGAATTTGACTCGTCGAGGCAGGTGCTTGATGTTCTCTCCTCGGGGCATCATGTCTCACAGCTTTCGCCAAATGAAAACATGGTCGCCGCTCAAGGGACAGTAAATCTACCTCCTTTAATAGAGGACATGTTCACAGAATGTCCTGTGACAAGTCTGCCCATAGACACGTTATTTAATACCTGTCGGTGCATAGAAAGGAACGGCCTGTCCTTTACATCCTACCTCTATCTGTCTTTCTGTCTCCAGACGCTATGCATTCACTTTAATTTAGGCCTGAACTAAACAGGAGGTGATGTTGAGGTGGTCAGGGCATTCATTAAAGAGGTCCCCCGCTGATGGTTATGGGGTTGTTGTGACCCGTCTGGCCTTTAAATTTCGAGCGTCTCTTGCCCCTGACACATTCACCCTGTGCTAATTCTGTGGATGGCAGTGGAGGCACATGTAGGGAGGTTTGAAGAGCTCATGCATGCAGGTTTGAGCTCTGCACTTATTCTGCTTGAACTTAACTGTCTCCCACTGGCCAGCCTTTTGCCATTTTGTGTCCTGGGTACAGATTTATAGACGTATCACCCTGGTAACCATGTGAAACTGTGTTAAGTGGGTTGTCTACTGTACAGCAGCGCTTACATACTGGAAAATACTGTACTATCCTGTCCTGACCACTAGGGGTGCACAAATACAGGTGCCATGTAGAGTAGAGCAGATCAGGTTATTTATTTATTCATTTATGAATTAATAATTTTTTATTTGTTAAAAATAAAAATATTTGTAAATAAAATAATAATAATAATACTTTTGTTAAGCAATGAAATAGAAGAAAAAAGCACAGTATTTTAAATGAATATACTATTTTTTTATACACACACACACACACACACACACACACACACACACACACACACACACTTTTTTCTTCTATTTCATTGCTTAACAAAATTATTATTTTATTTACTCATTTTAGATTTTTATAAAATATATATATATATATATATATATATATATATATTCTTAATATATATTCTTAATATATATTCTTAATATTTATACTTTATTCTATTTTATTACTAAACACTGTTATTATTACTATTATTATTATTATTATTATTATTATTATTATTATTTTAAACAACTAAACATTTTTTAATGTTACTTTGTTAAACATAATTTATTGATATCTCAAGTTAAAATGTTAATGTTAACAGCCTTAAAATGCATTTTATAAAATCTTATAAAATCTTTTTCATCAAATTTGAATAAATAAAATGCAAGAGTTTTTCATTAATTATTGTATTGATTTAAATATTGCCTATTTTATTTTTTGATTGAAAGCGTCTTTTATATTTAATGGTGCATGTTACTTTGTAGCTGCACATTTAATTTTCCTTCTGGTTGCATCAGATCCAGATACTGGATTTCTGCACTGTTTTTTGACAAAATCTGCAAAATGAATTTAAACATGGTAAAATGTTTTAAATGGAGCTGAGAGTAACTCAGTTTTCATTGAGTTGTGTTGTGACAGCAGCTAATTATGTTTTAAACACCTCAGCTTTTGACCTTCTAGTGTCAAACACACTCATTAGTTACTGTTGTGAAGAACGTGTAAATAAGGCCTCCTATTCTAATAATGTCATGCCAGAGCCAGAGGGGGTGTGACGATCGGTCCGACAGCTTGCAAACTTCTGTCAATGATCAACATGAATGTTAAGAGTCTTCTCTTTAACTGTAGCTCTGTGCGAGGCACCGGTTAAACTTTGACCTCTGAGAAAGCGTGAAGGAAAGAAAAACAATGTCGGGCTCCTAGTACGCCGCACGCTGTCCGACGATCGCATCCCCCCAGGAGAATCTCGCAGAAAAGTGTGCGAGAGTATGCATGTGTTTCCTTTCCATGGCTAACAATGCAGTTCAGGAAATATGTCAGAACAAAGGCCAGACATCCAGGCTCTTGTTCTCAGTGTGCGCTGCTGAGGAGGGCTGGGATACACATATACGCAGGACCGTGACTGTAAATGCATGAATCCAGTTCATCTGTATGATAAAACTGAGGTTGGACTTGTTGAGGTTCTTCTTAGACTGAGAGGATAATTGTCACAGAAGGCTGTGCGATGTCCCTCTGGACGGTGAGTTGCTTGTTGACCTCTGTAACTTTCTGCTTAGGTGGCATGGAGCATTGTAGCCGTAAGACTAGTGAGAAATGATGTCCGAATGTGGAAAAAAGACATTTGCTTGAGGTTATCATGCATAATATACTGTACAGAGGGGTTCAAATGTCTGAAACTGTATGGAAAAATCTCAGGGTTTTTTTTTTTTATTTGGAAAATTTGGATTATTTTTTTTTTTACCTGAAAATAAAATTTTGTGGTTTGAAAAAATTAAGACCATCTTTTACGCTGCTAAACAATTTAGCATTAAATTAAATTAAATTGTAAATTATATTGTAAAATATATTAAACCAGAAAACATTTTTTCTAACAATATTTCAATATGTTCCTGATTTCACTGTACTTTTGATCAGAGAAATGCAGCCTTTTAACTTCTTTTTAAAATTATTGAAAACTTTTGAATGGTGGTGTACATTTCATATATATTTTAATATAATTTTTAATGAAAATTGCTGTATTAGAAATAGTATTCTCACAGGATTATATAGGGTTAAATATCAGATTTTTATTCATTGCTTGTCTAATCATGATAATGAATAAAATCATAAATCATGGAAAAGTTTAGAAAGTTGTAGAGTGAAGATGCATTTTAAAGAGATTTATTATTATGTAGAGTAAAACTTGCATGACAGTAATACTGATTTGTGAGTGGATGAAGGTGGTTTTACAATGTTATTGATTTACAAAATGTTCTGAATGATTCATTAGCATATTAATCTGAATCGGAGGTATTTTAAAAATCCATATGGTGATTCATTGAGTATAGAAAAGAGTGTATTTTTACTAGTGGTCTCAGACTTCCGGACCCCACTACAGTTTCAGAGAATGGGTGTATTATGGCTAAGCAGTGTATTAAGTCTTTTGATTGATATTTAGTATTTTCAGAGTTTAGATTAGGGTTGAAGACTCTGTGGTAATGGTTCATGTAATGATCTTTCAGAATGACCCATTGCATTACGACTGTGATAATACACAGTGCATATTTCAATCACAACCCCTCAGGCTGTGTTTTTCAGCTCTTATCTTATCGGTCTCTGAAAAACAAGATATAAAGTGTAACCGACAGACTCCAAGTCCAGACTTGTCAGTGAGGTGTGTTACGAGACAGGGCTTCAGTGAACTACAAACCAGTGGCGATGTTCCTGTTTACTAAACCGACCAATCCAGCGCTTCTTACAGATTGCAACAGTCTGGAATCACTGTTTACATCTTTTTTGCCAGAGGTGATGAGTCTTTCACAGTTTTCCTGTGATGGCTAAATGCGTTTGTTTGCGGATGGATGTCAGACTTTGTAAGCTTAAGGTTGCCAAGTTACTCAAAATTGAGTGCTGGCTGCTTCAAAGTGGGACAGGATTTTTCAATGCAATTCAACTTAATTTATGATGTCTCTAGATTAAAATAATGGGTTTTGGATTCCTTGTAAGCTCCAGTTTTTGGTTTCATTGCTGTTTTTTTTTTAGCATCTAGGGTTGAGTGTATGTACCTGCATACTTGGAAATTTCACTATAACAAACATAATGTTATTGATAATATTCGCAATATATGTTTAAATGGTATTTTAGTACGCATGTAAAAAAGTAGATTGAACAAAAAGTTTTTTTTGTTGTTATTTAAAAAGGAATAGTTCACCCAAAAATGAACCTTTGTTCACGCTCAGGCCAAGATGTAGATGAGTTTTTTTTCTTCATCGGAACAGAAATTTAGAATCACTTGCTCATCAATGGATCCTCTGCAGAGAATGGGTGCCGTCAGAATGAAAGTCCAAACAGCTGATAAAAACATCACAATATCCACCGACTTTAGTCCATCATTTAATGCCTTGTGAAGTGAAAAGCTGCATGTTTGTTAGAAACAAATTCATCATTAAGGTGTTTTAGCTTTAAACCATCACTTCTGGTCAATATATTGAGTTCATAATCTATAATAACACTTCTTGCAGTGAAAAAGTCCATCCTCTGTTGTCCTCTCACATCAAAATCCACCCACATATTTGTTTAGAACTGGTTTGGACTGTTTTCACTTGTAAACGGTGTTTGATCTGTGCATATTTCTCTCCCGATTCAGACGAGACAACTTTTTCACTGGAGAAAGCAATATTATGGATTATTTAAGCTCCTATTTTAGCTGGAAGTGACGATTTGAAGTAAAAAAAAAAAAAAAAAAAAAAAAAAAACCATCTTAAAGATGGATATGTTTATTACACAAACACAGTTTGTAGATTAGCTGCATTACGTGTGAATAATTGTGATGTTTTTATCAGCTATTTTCACTCTCATTCTGACGGCATTCACTGAAGAGGATCCATTGGTGAGCAAGTGATGTAATACTAAATTACTCCAAATCTGTTCTGATGAAAAAACAAACTCATCTACACCTTGGATGGCCTGAGGGTGAGTACATTTTCAGCAACTTTCTTTCGTTTTCGGGTGAACATACCTTTAAGAGGCAAATAATGCCCATGTCATGTAGCTGGCATAATGAAGATGAATGAGCTTTGTAGATTCTTGTATTACTAAATTCGTCATATTTGTTTATTACTGTGTTTTGGTGGATAATTTGTAGGTTAGTCCTAAAATCAGTGTTTTACCAATTCTATACATTGAAATTGCTGCTCAGTTTGAAGGACAAACAAAAAGCTTTTACATTAGGGGGAAGGAACTTAAAACAGCAGTCCTGTCATTAGCACTCTTCCCCACATTGTCTAGTTTGTTCATTAACATCAGTTGCCGCCAGTCACGTTGGTCCGAGGAAATAAGCTGCCGATGTACAAGAGTTCACCGGCAAAGGTTAGAAGCACAGACCATAACAAAGAGTCAGATGACAGATCCATGAAAAGCCAGAGGGCTTTGACGGTGCTGTGCATGGATTCGGCACAACTGTTTTGATGGCTTTGTGTTGTGAATGTCTCGAATTCCTGGTCACAGTGCCTGCAGGTCATTCAGAGGGTCTATTTAACCCCCAGGATGGTCTTTATATGCACTTCACACAATAGGAGCCCACAAGTGAAGCGTGTCTGCACAAGTGAGGTATGTCTCCAGGTTGGGTCCCGCTGGAGGTTCTGCCTCTTAGTGACGGGCTTTATGGACACAGGCTGTGGATCAAAATAACAGCCTCTTTTACACAGTCACTGGACGGTATTGCTGAGCAACTGGCCAAAACTGTGACCTTTCAAATTGCTCATGGGCAAGAAATGGTACGGCTACTGTTTCCTCTATTGCAAGCCTTTAGTGCTAATTGACATTTGATGTTTTTGGGTCAGTGACGCAATGCTCATTTTTGTGGCTGGATCTATATTTTTTTATTGGATCTTAGTTATGCAAAGAGATACAGTATAAAAATGCTGAATGATGAACATGTTAAAATGTCTTCTTGTGCTGACTGGAGACTGAAAAAGTGTCATTATAAGGTTAAAAATGGGTTAAGAGAAGCAAAAACAAAGTTTTAGGTGGATGCGATGTAAACAAAATTCAGGAAGTCACTGAAAAAGAAAACCATTACAGAGGTGATCCCATTAAATGCTCTGATTTGATGTATTTATTCATTTATTTTTAAATAATTTTTATTATAATATTTTTATATTTTGTATCATTTAAATATATAATTTATTAATTTATTTAATTCTTATATTTTATATTATTTTATTTTTTATATTTTATTATTTTATTTCAAATAATACTGTATGATTTTCATGGCATGTCAAGGTCAGTCATTGTTTTATAATGTTAGATGGAGTAAAAAATGATTTTATTCAAAAAATCATTTTGAAAGAGGACAATATTTTAGTGTTTTTTTTTTTTTTTTAATTGAATGATTAAACCACAGTTTTCATAAAATGTGATTTTTGCTGAAGATGGTATGTTTTTAAAAAAATTTTTATTTTTAAAATTAGTATTACTAACATGAATGCAGATTATATCTTACACATCCTTATGTCACTGATCCTTTTTGTTTCAGAATATAGTTATTTGGTTCAGTCATACAGTGGCGTATTATCTTCGACTTCAGACAGCAGATGTTTTTAATTCTTCACTGTCTTTCTCTTGAATGCACACATGGACACAGTATTCCTTCTCACAGAATAACACTGATATGATATTTGTGTGAGCGATTCAAAGTCATCCATGGAGGTTACGGTGGGACGGGCTCTTCCCTCCCTCTCTCGTTATAATACTGCAGTCACGGGCCAAAACTCTCAGCCTCTGGCAGTGCGGCACGCTGCTACGTTCCAGCTAGGAGAGTAATGGGATTAGCTATCTCTTACATAAAATGCTCCCCTGGCAGCTGTACATGCCCCTCGGCCATTCATCAATATGGAAAGACACAGTGGTTATGAATACAGTGGAACCAGAATGCACTAGAGAACAAACGCAGATCTCACAGCAGTGCAGTAAATGCGTTTTCACTGTATTAATGATCTTCAAACATTCTGCTTAGAGTTCATTCTAATTTTACTCTCTATCTATTTTTGTCTTTTGTTGCATATGTGATACTTTTTAAGAAATTTAAATTCTGATGTAAGATTGATTTACAATGCAAAATTTTGTTGTAGAAACAAATTTCAATTAGAAATTGCTAGTAAATGTTACAAATAATTCAATTAAATGTGAAATTTGGAATTAGAACTACTGAAATAGTCTTTTCTTGCAAAACATACTCCAATAATCTTTGGTATATTTACAGTTCTGAAGAATAACTTTTTACTGTGTACACTGAGCATCATTCAAAGTCAGTATTTTATAGCTGTGATGTCTTCAGAATATATTGAATACAATCATTTTTTTCCCATACACATATTTACGTACTGAATTGGATGCATGGAGATTAAAATTCTATATGATACAGATAAACGGATAATTTTTTTTAGAAGTTTTGAACAATAAACAAGTTTTAAACAATTTAAACAAAAATCTAGATTGTTTTGTTTAAAAAAAATCATAAAAATAAAAATATAAAGCACCAAAAATATAAAACGATGAATTTAGGCATCACAACATTATAATTGAAAGTATGAAAGATGGGTATTAATTTTGTGATTTGCTAAAAATTAGATTTAGCAGTATTATATAGAAGCCAGTTTCCGCAACAGGGTAAAAAATTAAAAGTTGTGACTTTTTATCTAACAATTCAGACTTTTTTCTCACTTTTATTAATTGTGAGATGTAATCTCAGAATTGCAAGATATAAACACATTTCTGAGAGAATTGTTGTCGTTGTTGTTATTATTATTATTATTATTATTATTATTATTATTATTATTAATAATAATAATAAAATTAGCTATATGTAAATCGATATATAAAAATAGGTAGAAATAAGCATGCACTATTAAATATCCATTACTGACCTGTATGACTAAAAAAAAAAAAACCCATTAATATCGGTTGACAACCATTGTGGTATCAATATATTTTGCCTCTATAGCTGAACATATCAGTCAGTTACATCATTGTGCATGATTGCTAAAAGTTAACCTTTTTGGTCTGTTTGCACATAAACCCCAATGTTGTGGAAGGAATGATCATTATCTTCTGATACCTCACAGATTCCCACGAGGAACAGCCAGACCTCACCAACAATGGACTGTGTTTAAATGAGGGATGAGAGCAGCTTACTGCCTGAGACCCTTTATGGCTTTTCATTGCTTCATTCTCTTTTTCTTAATGGAGAGGATGTGCAAGCACAACCTTCATTAAATCTGTAGATGTTTACATGGCAGTCTGGGGGTCGAGCTGTTGTGACCCCGTTATGCCCCTCTTGTTCAAACATTGTCCCTGTGTGGAAATGCTCAGGAGATGATTATAAACACCCTCCATTAGAAATAAGGACTAGGATGTCTATCTAGGTCATAATTATATGCTCTGTTATTATAATAGTATTTTATAGTTGTATTTTAAAAAAATATTTTTTGAATTTATCTTTTAAAAATGTATTAATTACTGCTAATTTATTCATTATTTTGTTTGTTTGTTTTGCAGCTTTTTTGTTTTAATGGCATATATATTTATTAGAATATTAGTTTATAATTTTTTAAAAATTATATTTAATTAATTAATTTATTATTGTTTATTATTATTATTATTATTATTATTATTAATATTTTGAATTAGCTAATTTTTAGTATTTTAAATTAAGTTTTAGTAATTTTGAATGCTTTTACTTTCATTAGTTTTTGTTTTTCTTTAAATATTTTTTATTTTGCTTTATTTTTATTTAAAAAAAAACTTTTTTTGTTTTAAGTTGCCAAGGGTAATTTGTTTTTAAATTTGTATATTTTATTTCAGCTTTTATTTAGATTAAACACAATTTTTAAAAATAATTTTACTTAACAGTAGCAACACTCCACTGAAATGGCTTTAAAATAATAATCTTTATTTTATTTTATTTTAGAGTCTTTATTTACATGTTGTCACAAACATCAGTTAGTAAGTGCACTAGATGTCTTTTTAAGACAAATTTTAGTGTCTTTTTAACTGATTCCTTAATAAAATAATTTTGTGAATCATTCTGCACCGGTTTGATTCCATTTACTCTTAATAATGCAAAAGCGCTGCCTGGCATAGCTGAAGGTTCTTCAGTAAGGATGAGTCTCTGTTAGGCTGTATGCTTGAGTTCCCACACTCTCTCTGATTAGCTTCCATTCAATAGCGGGTTTAAATAAGCAGTGTTCAGGTGGAGGAAGAGACCCCATGAGTCATCTTAGAGCTTTGATAGGACACTGCCACCAAATATCCTGAGTGAAGAGAGTTCAAGAGGATATTCTTCCCCATTTTCCTCCTCTTTTGCCTTTTCTTTCCCTCCCTTTCCCCTCCTTTGTGCGGGTTCTTAAATGCCAACACAGAAATGTTCAATTTCGAGACAAAAGGAGTCCAATTAAAGCTTCATTGAGGGGGCTGGTGCGGCCCAGGATACTTTGGCTAATCCTGCTCCCCCTCCTCCTATTTTCTTTTCTCCCTCTGCCTCAGTCTGAGAGTGTTCAGCAGTGATAAAATGATGTTTTGCCTCATAGTAAGCCATTTTGGGATGATCGGCATTGGCTTATGATAACTATGCCCGTTAGGCCGATTAACAGTATAGTCATTAGTAGTAGGCATGTGTTTCAGAATAATGGATTTTTTTTTTTCATTTTAATTTTTGTGAATTTTGAGTAAATATTGTGTAAAATAAGTGATATTATAATCTCTCAAATTGTATTATGCATATTATATAACAGCAAGTATATTACAATATTTTTCAGTATTTTATTTTAGCATTATTAGTATTATTATTATTTTACTATAATTTTATTATATTTACTAATATTTCAAATGAGCTAATGTGTATATTTTTAGTATTTTAAATTGTTTTAGTAAAACTTTTTCAATTTTGTTATATGCTTTTGTTATTTTCATTAGTTTGTTTTTCTTTTAATATTTTTATTTAGCTTTATTTTATTTCAGTTTCAGTAGTACTTAAAAAATACAACTAAAACTAAAAAGTTTATTTTAGTACGTTTCCAAGGGTAACTTTTTTTTCCCCATAAAATATTCAGCGTCATTTAAATTAAATGCAAAAAATGACAGTAGCAACACTCCATCAAAATAATTTTGAAATAATGTTTTTATTTCAGTCAGAAGAAACATTTCAGTCAAACAACTGAATAATGTTGACTGAAAGTGCAGAAAAAATAATTGATATGTATTGTCATGTTGCTTCTTCTTATGTAGTCTTTTTTTTTTTTTTTTAAAAAAAGAGAAATCAACAGTTTGCTTATTAACTGATGATTATAACAACATATAAAATAAAGATACACTCTGACCAAAGTAAAATAATAATAATAGTAGTAATAATAATAATAATAATAATAATAATAATAAAACAAGTGTGAACGTCACCATTATTAGTGTTCTACACACTCATGCATATGTCTCTGTGCTTAATGACCTGTATTTTATGCATTGTTGCAAGATGTCATGGGCAGCTCTTCTTGAAATCTGAACTTTTTGAATGAGAAATTTCTATTAATTAGTCAGACACTTGCCATGTGTCTCCATTTGTAGACTGTTCAATCCTCTGAATGCTTGGGATCAATATGAGGAGGTGAAAGAGTAATTGATTTCATCAGTCACTGATGTGATGTTGAGGTTTGCATCTATTTGTATGTGTCAAAACTGCTTCAGAGGTGTATCAATCTGCATATAGTGATATTGCTTGGGTTTAAAATTATTCTCACTATAATATACGGTGAACTGAGCTGAATATATGGGAGACGTAGATGCTGCCTATATAGAGTGTTTCAAATCAGTCACTTACTGTAGCAGATCAAATGATGTCATGGTGGTTTGCCAGACCTCAACATTCCTGTACTGACATTGTTGGGAGTTATGGGATGCAAAAATTAATCTCTCATTTTGCTGTGTGCACAGAAAATGAGTCTGTGGAAGTTATTCTGGAGGGAGTTATTCATTTTCAAGAGTGAATTGCATATATGGGACTGAGTGTAGCACTGGCTCGTATTGCTGTATCTATAAAAAAAAAAAATCAGCCGTAGGGCATACACGCACGCATGCAAAATCTAATTTGATTAAGCACAGGCACTGTCACCGTTTTCCCACAGCGTGCTGAGCAAGCTTAATGGATGGAAATTAAAGGCCATTCAGATTCTTTACCTCATGTCTTTGTTGGTCAATTTCAATTAAACCAGCAATTGGGCTAAATTGCATTGATAATGATTTTATTGTGTTTGGTATCAGTACTTGTGGAGATGCGTATATCTTCCTGCACTGCAGCATGGGACTGTACTATTTCATCTGCTGGTGCAGTTTTTTGGTCGCTGAGGTCTTTTTGTTTTCAGGCTATTGGTGTAGTGTATATGCTGTGTAAGTGATAAATGGTTATACTTGAATTGTTCATCTGTACTGCAAAACAAGTGCAAAGTTAAGTAGCATTTTTGGTGTAAAAAAAAAAAAAAACTGAACATTTTTTTGGAGGTCCTTTGAATCTTAGGGTCTTGCGTGGGGTTTTGTCATGAAACTGAAAAATAAATAAATATAAAAACATTTTTTCCCTTGCTTTAATCTGAAATTTTACTGCTTTTTATAAATAATTTTCAATGCAACGCTGTTTGATAACCGCCAGCAGAAGAACAGTGAGTGCCATGAGTTGCGCACTTGAAAACAAAGCCCCCTAGACAGTGACCATGTGCTGATTCTGAATGCGTCTCTCACATAGACTGACAAAGGATTATACTTTAAAGACTTGCACACTCAACTGTTTGTGAAATGGAGCTTTGTGCTCGTGTATCCTACCTCTCTCATTCGGCACAAATCTAAAGATTCCATAATATTTCCATATTTGCGATGTAACGTATCTGAATGCTAAACTATTATTTATTATGTAAATTATAGGCTTTGTACTTCAGTCGCATTCCAATGGTGACAGAGGCGGGCGCACTGATGTTTGGTTCACTGTATTTTATTTTGATAAAGTACCAACTGTGCTGTCAAGTTAGCAGTGCTGGAACTGATGTGTTTTGTGTGTGTGGGTGTGTGTGTGTGTGTGTGCGCATGCGCGCCGGCGCGATCACTTCAGCTCTATCCTTACCAGAAGAATCAACTTTAAACACTTATTGTCTTAATAATAATGCATCACTGTATAGAGGTCTGCTTTTATTTGTGTACACTCACAATGAAAACAAAACATTGTGCTTTTATAAAATAAAGAAAACAAATAGGATGTCACTTTCTGCCATTTGAGTTTCCTTTCTGTGAACACATTAAGCATCCAAAAATGAACTGAAACTCAGCATATATAGGCTACGTTACGTGTCGCACTGTGTTTTTCCCTTGTTTATCTGTTAACTAAATCACATGTATTTCAAGAATTTATTCCTTGTATGTATATGTACTGCAGATTATATATAACATTATAATGTAATATAATATTTAGTATTTTCACATCTAGTTGGAAAAAATTGTAATTTGTACTACTGTCTGTTCAAAATGAATGAAAAGAAACAGAGCATAGTATATTTGTTGTTTTTTTCCTGTTGTACCGAAATCGTATCGAACCGTGACCCCCGAACCGAGGTACGTACCGAACCGTGACATCTGTGTACCTTGCCACCCCTAATATATATATATATATATATATAGAGGGAGAGGGAGAGAAACAATTTATAAATATAACAGCAATTTTCCTCCCTTTAATCTGAAATATTTTACAACTTTTTATAAATATTAAATAATAATATAGCACTTTTTCTGCTTTTAACCTAAAATGTGATTACATTATCTAAAAAAGCTATTTATTTATTTGTTTGTTTGTTTGTTTGTTTGCTTGTTTAAATCATAAAATATTTATTAATTTTGATTATTTTTGTACTGCCTTTACAGTAGTATAGAAAAAGCTCCTAAGTAAATAAATAAATAAATTAATAAATGAATGAATGAATGAAATAAAAAAACAATTTTAAAAAAACCCCTCCAAACTCTAAAGTTAATTTTCTGGATATGGTATGGTAATGAGAATGTCACAGTGCAGAAAGTCTTAATTATTGAAGCATAATTTCTTGTTTTTTTCTCTTTTTTTTTTTTTTTTTTTTTCTTCTTCTCTCTTGTTTTCTCCTGTCCCCTTGGTCTTAATTGTCATAGTATATAAATAAAAGGGGAGATATAAAATTACATTAATTAATGAATTAATGTAAAAAAAAAAAAAAAAAGACAGGCTTTGAATGATGATAGCATAGCTTACACATACGTACTCGTCATGTGTTATCTGTGTTACTGACAGGCCGGAAAAAAAAAAAAAAAAAAAAAAAAAAAAAAAGGATAGATTCTGAAGCAGAGTTGATTACACTGAGCATGTCCATGAAAATAAGAACCCAGGTTACAGAAAATAAACCTATCCACTTACATTCTTTCATTCACAAGCAGACAGTCATGTACAGTCTGAACTGAAGATTGGATTCACAGTCTTTGGTTCAAATTGAGTTCATAGCTTCAGGTTCAGCTGAGGGTTGCCTTACCTTAACAAAGAGCGTTCATGGAGATGAAAGATGAAAGAATATATACAGAAAGATCGTCTTGGAATGGATTTTCACGTTTAAATTGGCCCAATATTTGATGTAGGCTAAATACAAACAATTTCAAACTTCTTCCAGGTAACACTTTAGAATTAAATATGTTTATCCAATGCTATATGCTTTAATGTGTAACAAACAGATTTCGGTACGTAGTAGTACAATTAAAAACCTTTAGAAACCACTTGATGAGTTTTCTGTCCTGTACTTCCTATTGAATTTGGAAGTTTGGGGCGGGACAAAGCAAAGAGCCCGCCTACTGTTTAAAATAACCAATAGCCTTTGTTTTTCGTCACAGTCATGAACCATGATTTGTTATTTCTAGACAGGCACTGGGGATTCGGGATCAGAGATTGGCTGGTCAATATTGCTCAGACAACAACTAAAATGCAGTTCAGTTAATACACCCTTCAGTTAATGTTATTTGTTTATTTATTTATTGTTATTTTAGTTTTACAAGCAACAGATTTTCAATATATTATATTCTTTGATGATACATCATCCTATACTGAAAAATAAACAAATGAATAAATAACACATGATCATATCACACTGTATCCAGTAGAACTCACCCAGAATGACTTACATAAACAATGAAAGAGGGAAAAAGCAGACAGATATCATGTTTTCATAAGAGTAGGTGGACAGCTTTCAGATATGTGTCTGTGCAAAATCACAAGAGTGGTTAGGACAGTCTGAAAATGGCAAATGGGGAAAGAGAGAGAGAGAGAGAGAAAGAGGGAGAGAGAGAATAACCCTGTAGACTGTCAGTCATCCTCTCCGGTTCTTTGCGGGGAGAAGGGGCTCCCAGTCTTTTTAATTCTCTGTGAATCTTCTGTCCATCACCACACTTTATCCCTGCTTTGGAGCTTGGCTCAGACTCACGCACTGTCACTTTCCTGACAAACTACACCTATGCATGGAGAGACGTCATAAACTGTCAGGAAAAAAGGGGGAGAGAATCCACCGACTCCTCTCAAGAGAAAGAGGAAACCCATATACAGATACTTCATACAAAATCACATTTCACTGCACTGAACATTTCTTAAAACATTTATTTGTTTAAAAAATATAATTCTAAACTAAAAAATACAGTATGAAAACATATGTAAAATCTTTTGCGAGCAAGTTTGAGGAATTGAAATTACATGGCAAAATGACTAGTGGCTCTAAAACATTGGTTTTGAAGCTTTTTGTTATGTTTAACCTCATTTTAGTCTTTTAATAAACCCCGCACATTATTATGGATTACGCTGTTGGCTGGAAACTGCAGGTAGGCAATTCATGTAGAGGTTTTAATTTGACCTAAAATTAACCATGACCATTTTCTAGGGCTTTGACAGCACTCTACTTGGGTTAGCCGTTTTAATTATCGCAAACGTCAAGCGGGGCTAAGAACCTGTTCACAACAGGCTAAAAACACCAAACAAAATGACTGAACCAGTGATACCTTTTTCTTGGGGTGAATGTATTTCCACATTGCAATGAATTATGCTCACAGTCACTGATGACAGATGAAAAACATGAAACAATCAGTAAAACAACAAGTTTGTCGAATTTCCCCTTGATGACACATGATTATAAAATGCTCTTGTAAAAAACAGATGTTGAAAATACTTTTGAAAACCTCTAAAATATAAAATATAGCCAACAGTTTCACATATATATTCTCTAAACAATTTTTTTTGAAGTGGAAAAACCAAAGTCTTTATTACTCAAGATAATACAGAGTCATTTTAATATATTTTATATTTAATATATTTTAGATTTAACAGAATAATGCACACCAAACTCTACTCACACTTTACTCTAAAAATATATATTTTGGAAGTAAAAATGTGTGAATAACCATAAATTGAAAATCTGTATTTCTCAACAAGATAATACAGTCCTTCTAATATTTTTTAAATAAAGAAAATAATAATAATACACACTTTTATTAAGAAAAAAAAAAATATATGTAATGAAAAAATGTGTGAATAATCATACAGTGAAAATCTTTATTACTCAACAAGAAAAAATAAAAAACATGTAATTTTAGATTTAAAATAATCCACACTTCTTTTTTGAAGTAAAACGTGTAAATAACCATACAACCATACAGTGAAAATCATTAATCACTTTTTACAATAAAATAATTGTTAGCTATGTCTTTCATACATGTCACCTTATAATTTACAGTAAAAAAACAGTTAAAGAATTTCACAGAAATCCCTGCTTGACAAATCACATTTGAGCATGTTTTATTTGACAGTACTTTCAAATTATATTGAAAAATTCTAATGCCAAGCTCTCATAAGAAAATCAACATGTTTAGATTTGCCAGTTTTTCAAATTAAACTGGTATGTTTATCCATTTTTTACAATTTTTTTTCTTTACACTCACCGTTAGTCTATATTGTTTGATCAGGTCTTGTGCGCCTGTTCTTAATATTCACCATGATGTCAAAAGTAAGAGTCTCTCTGAGCCGTTTCTTCTGTTCAGCTGACAGCTGAAGTAATGGCCCATCTTTCCTCTAACTTCTAATCCTGTTTACTCTCCTCCTTGGATGCTGCCTTTTCCACAGCTTGGAGTCTGGGGACAAGCTTTGTAAACACGCAACCTTCTCTATTCACGCCAATTTACAGGCCTAGCAGCCCAAGGCTCTACTTTACAGATTATGAATGCTTTAACCTGGCTTTCCACACCTCTTGGTAATTTCGTCTAGTTTATCTTCTTCAGACCACATTTTCTAACCCTCTCCCTTTACGTGTGTCACCTTCGTCCGAATTTACATGCAGAAACATCGTGACCACATCAGCTCAATGAAACACAGAGAGCTCTTCTTGAAATGCTGCCATGTCATCACATTCTGCCGGTGTGCAATTGTCAAATTAAATGATTAGTTTTGCATACCAAATAAGGCCGTGATCAGTTTGATTGAAGTGGTTGAACAAATGAAGTGATATTCTAAGACACAGGGCAATAAAAAGGACGGTTTCTCCTTGGCGTTCACGCGCTTCTTTAAATTGCCGCATGACGTAAGTAATGCAGCAAATTAGCAAATCATGGCAGCCTCTCTTTAGAACAGGTGCCACTTACATCTGTATATTAATTGATAAGGGAGAGCATGAGCAATCGTTGGTGTGAATACATTACTGCCGTTACAAAGATGATTGCACTTATAAAGTACTGCAGGCACACAGGTAATGTGATAAGTTGCGATTATGTTGCATTTTAGATGCATCTAAAATACCATTTTGGCAAGCATATGCTTGGAAAATGTATATGTTTTATAACACCATAAATATCATTTAAATACAGTCTAACTACATATAAAAAACACATTTTTTACACTTGTAAAATAATGATAAAAACTGGACAGAATAATTCAGTTAGAACAAATCTTTAAGAAATAAAATAAAAATGCAAAAAAAAAATGTCTTGGGTGCTTCATAAAGAGTTATATTTATTTAGAATCACAGCATTTAAAGCAAAGATATTGGCACCTCTGAAATTAAAGAATATAATATAATATAAAAAAATATATGTTGAATGACTGCTTTTGATATACCTCCCCCTCATTTTTTTTTTTTTTTTTTGATATTGCGTAAAAGGATTTATGTGTTACCTTAATGATGAATAATTATTTTTACTATGCCTTGGAAATGTGGTTATAAGTGCATGATATAAATATGTTAATTTTGACATTCAACAATGACATTTCAGTCATAATTTACTCATCCCCATGTTTTCCATTAAACACATAAGAGGATGTTTTGCAATATGTTGGCACTGCTTATTTATATACAGCAAAATCATATAGTAACCACATGCTGCTAAATGACAAAAAAAAGTTTGCATGAAATCAAAATCAACCCTATTTATTTTCTTAATGCATGTTATTTGTTTTTATGTTAATGATTCTTCTATTTAAATTAACATGCCATTTATTATAAAATGTGTAAAGTAAAATGTCATTTATTCCTGTGATTGCAAAGCTGAAGTCTTCAGTGTCACATGATCCTTTAGAAATCATTCTAATATTCTGATTTGATGCTCAGGAAACTTTAATATTAACAGTGTTGAAAACTGCTTGAAATTCTTTGATGAATAGAAAGTTCAACATTTATTCAAAATAGATTTTTTTATTTTTTTTTTGGTAACAGTGTGAAAGTTTTGCTGACGCTTGATCAATTTAACGCATCCCTGCTGAATAAAAATATTAATTTACTTTAAAATTAATAATATATAAAAAAACTTTTGAATGGTTTTTATATCATTTATAATTTAAGAAATAAAGTCAGTTATTTCCATTTCATTCTGACTTCAAAGTATCTTAAATGTAGTCCTTATGACTTTTACACTGTTTTCCAAGTCTTCCTAAAAAAAAAGAAAGAAATATCATTCTTCCGCATTTTCAATGCATTATGATTACAAAAAAAAAAAGAGAACCAACAGCATTTGTCATCACTGATGTTAACCTGGCCATGATTCATATGTAATTACAGAATGTAATATTTGGTTGTACTATTCCTTTAAGAGTGATGCAATAGTCCTCAGTGAAATTAGATCATATTAGCACTCTTATCTCAATTAAGTTTCCCCACTGACTCATATATACTTGTGTCTTTGTCTCCCTGGTGGTGAAATTTGTTTTATGGCCCTCACCTGCTTGTACTTGAAACCAGCTAAATAGGCCGCCAGGTCTCTCGTTCCCCCTTCAATACTACGACCGTCTTCTCAACCTTTCCCTTTAACGTGCCAAACTTCTAAACCATTCATTATCTTACCAGTTTCCCCCCGTGCCGCCGCACACTAACAAGTGAACTATGACAGCCCTATTCTATCATTGTAATGATTAATTTGAATAGCCAAAGGTTTCCTCACAATTATTTCTCCATTTATATATCCGAGGGCCTTTATAAACCGCTATGGCTATCTATGAAAAATCTGGGCCACATTTTCTCCATTCGTTTTTGCATAAGATCCATCACATCGCTGTGGGGTAGAATTTTTAATCTGCCCCACTTCAATAAGCACATCTCTGCCTACCTTGAAAATATTGTCAAAAAGGAAGGTGGTTATTATTTATCAGTACCAGGATTGATAAGAAGGGGCCGAGAAGTGCGGGTAAATGTCTACAGTTGAGACCACATTAAAAATTTGTATTTCCCACAAAGTAAAACAAAGACATAATCCAAATGGAAACTGAAACGATTTCTTTAGAGTACTGAAGCCTTTGTTCTGAGCCTCAAAGTGTCCGACTTATGCCATAACAGGATCGTACTGCAATCAGATAAGGTAAAACTCCCTTGCAAAGTGAGCAAGAGTTTATTACAGCCATTCTGTGAGATTATGCAGACACACTGGCTTGGCAAAAGCAGTGATTAGGCAGCAGCCTTCCCATGTCTCGCTTCCATATGGGTCTTTACAGCTCCAGTGAAGCCATTAATTTAGGAGGATCAGTGCGAGAAATATCAGTACCCACCGAAATTTGGTCGGACTCACAGGCACTATTGAAGGGCACCAAATGACATGCAAGGAGGACTTCCAAAAGGCTCTGTGACTGCTCCCGTTTCAGCTGGACTAGTATTTACGGTTAAATCCCCTGGTAGCCCAACAAGTCGGAGCGGTTCTCGGGAGATTACATCCGTGTACGCACACTTACCTGTCAGTGTTCCTGACAAGCTTATTCCTCTGAGCTCTTGGAATAAACTCCTACACCTTCACTGTGAAATCTACTTTAGCAAACTCCATTTCACACCTCAACTGTAGCCCGGTTTCATAACTTAATGACAAATGTTGGTAAATAAACACGTAGGATGGTGCTTATTGAGTGAACCTTCCAAAAAAAGATACAGACATTTGGCTACTTCTAGTTTTGTATGGTGGTTTACTAAAGCGACTGAGGTTACACTATTTTGGCATTGCGATCAGCTACGATATCATTATACAGTCAATATACAGTAATTATAACATCGCCACCTTTAAGGACAGTTTATTTACCACGATGGATTTCCCCTCTGTCCTCTATCCATAATATTGCTTTCTCCAATGAAAAAGTCATCTCATCTGAATCAAGGGAGGAAAAATGGACATATCAAGCACTGTTTATGAGCAAAAACTGTTTAAAACCATTCTAAACAAATGCGGTGGTTGATTTTGATGTGAGAGGACAACAGAGGATGGACTTTTTCACTGGAGGAAGTGTTATTTTGCACTTCAACATTTCAATTCAGTTATTCTGATAATAGAATTTGTACGGAAAAGAAAGTTGCATTTAATTAGAAAAATGCAAAACAGTAACATTTTCACTAGCACACTCAGACTTTTGGATCCACAGTATATTTTTTGTAATTTAAATAACTGTCAGTAAGTATGCCTGCCGTCTTTATGCTCTCATCCAGCAGAGACTAATCTCAGTCTATTGGTAATTACCAATCAGTATGCAAGTCTTGGAAGGAATCGTCTCCAGGCAACTATATAGATCAGCCAAGCTCTATTCCATTCATCAAATTAGAATGAAACGTCTCCTCCCAGATCAAAAATGCTGTAGTGTGTGTTGGAGGCTATTACTGATACTGTAGCTAAACATATATTTGCTCTACATATATTTCAATATGAAATTTTATTTATTTGATCTCTCAGAGATTGTACAGGGTTAATACAAAGGTATTAAATAGGTCAAAATGCTTACATAACAGCAAAAGAAACCACCAGACCAATGTGTTACATTTATAAAATGCAAAATTTCAAAATAAGGCAAAAATATGGATACTATCAGGTGATTTACTTTTTAAACATAAAATGTTCATGATAAAAACATACAACTATAAAAAATAATAGAAATTAAATAAAAGTTAAAAAGAAGCAATAATAATTAGTTAAATAAAAATGATAATCAAAAAAAAAAAAACTGTAGAGAATATAAAAAATTTCTTTCAGATGTATGAATTGTGATATTTAGAAACATAAAACCAACAGAGGGTATATCTATTTAAGCTAAGTTCTGATGACACACTTTGGTCTCATCGTCAAGCGTACAAACTCAGCAGATGTTTGCAAGAATTATTATCACAAGAACAAACATGATGAAGAATCTTTGAGAGATATCAGGAAGGAAAACTGTTCAACTGTCTCCCATAGCATAATGTGAATGACAGAAAAATCATAACTGAACTGATGAATTATGGGTTGAATTTAAAGAAACAAGAAATGCGTTTCACAAGATATCATCAAATGATTGACTTTTGTAACTGTCCAAAATAATAATTCATACTAACTAGCAGCAAGAAATCTGTGTAATTATCCCGAATCTATGTATCAAACCAAACTGTCCTGATTCTTCAAAACAATAATATCTCTTAGGGCTTATGCAAAACAACATAATGCATTTCATCTATCTAAAGGCCTTTTTACATACACAAACACAGCATCGCTGACTTGACTGACGAGTGTAGAAGGAAAAACAGCATGGGTATAATTCAAGGATTTCTCTTAAAGATCCAACATTCCAGGTCACTACTGCATTACAGGACTTAATATTGTGCTCAGTTTGAATCTCAGTTCTGAACACCTAAGCAAAATTATTAGCTACAAGAGAAAGCCTGCTTTTTTGCATAAAATCTACATACAAAAGATGAATAGTTTGACAAAGAGGTAAAAAACCATCACAATATAAGGCAATTTATAACTTCTTAAAAAAAAGGAAAATAAAATATAACTATATCAGCCCAATCAGATTTTTTTTAAAGTATTAAAGCTGAAGTGTATATGCAACAATTCTAAGTAAGCCATTTTTAGCTTGATTTCTGTTTGGGAAGCCATATTGGTGACATCAGTGGCACGGAAATGACACACTTCAGCTTTAAATAAAGGCAAAGTCCTATGAAAACAACCACGACAAGATCAGAAACACTACTCCATGAACATGGGCCATCTTGCTTGCGTCTGAACTGAAGTATCCCCTTGAGTTCAGGCCTGTGATGGAGAGGAACACAAAGACATCACAGACAGGATTATACATAGGAGGTCATTACAAGTGTCAAGCAATTGCGCGCTTAGCAGTTCGATTCTGTGAGTACAAGCTCAAAAACCAGTGTGCACCGCACTTAATGAGCTCACATGAAGCCTTACTTGACATCTTTGGAATACGTATAGGGCTGCTGCTGCTGCCGTCTCCTCCGTCACTCAGGGCTTTGATCTGAACGAGCAGGTCCTCTTCTGACGGCAACTGAAGCTCCACGGACGTCCTGTTGGTCTCGACTACGCTGCTTCCTCTGTGCCAGTTTTGACGATACACAACCTGCGCGGGAGAAAGTAGGTCAGTCAAATGCAGCTAGACTGTGCCAATTAGCTAAAAACACTCAAAAATAAATAAGTCACAACAACAACAAGGATATTTAATGATGTACAGCAGTCCACAAAACAAACTTGAACACTTAATGAACTTAAAAAATGTTGGAATGTGATTAAATAAAATATCCACCAAAAAAAAAAAATATTATGAAGAATAATAGCACAAGCACACTTTTTAAACATAACATTTCACAAAAAAGGTCAAGTGTGTAGCTTATATATAAAACACAAAAATCAAGTTGTATTATTTTTTTAATTAAATATATATATATATATATATATATATACACATACATACATACACACACACACACACACACACACATAATAATAAAATGTTCCCCTAAACAAATCGCCAACAGCAGCACTGAAAAAAAAGTGTATAAAAATCTGTTTCACACTGTCTCCTTGCAATCTTCAAAACCCAGGTAAAAGAGGGAATACAAATTAAATAATTGTTATAAATTTCAAATTGATTTTCAGTGGGAGGATTATTAGTATGTTTGCTGACATATCTTGCTGTGAAAAAAAAATAGGTTTCACGATCCATAAATCATTTATATTTCTTTTTTTCAGATTGACAGTGCAAAACAAATAGCCACCAAACTGATATTCTTTCTTACTCATACAGACTAGAAAATGTATGATTATTGATTGCATTATTCTGCAGGCGCCTCACAGCGGACGGTTAGGATTGCAAATGAATAGTGCTTCTCCCTTCTGAAAGTGTCTTTGGCGAGGCCTCGCTAAGCTGGTCGCTCCAGATGGAGGATAGCATCAGAGCCATCCAGCTGTTCGCCGACCCTACAGACCTCTACATTTCAGAGAGCCCGTCGTCAATTAGCTGGCAGCACGCTGCAGCAAATTAATTTGCTCAAAAGAAATGAATCACATCAGACAATTTTTAATCCTCTTTCTAAACATTTTGTGTGAACTCTCGCTACAGATGACTCGGGTTTTGAGCGCAGCAGGAGATCAGAGCAGCTTGTTCTGAAATGTAAAAAAGCCTCTGAACTGTATGCATGAGCTTGAGTGTGGAGGCGCTTTATTGCGGCTTGTGAAAGGAAATTTGAAAAAAGCGAAAGATTACATTAAAGGGGAAATTAAATCTAGACAGTGAAATATATTTAAAAATACCTTTTCATTTAATGTCTAGTCAGATATTTGTTCAGAATTCATTACTTTTACTATTTATCATTTATATTCTTTGCTAAGGGTCTTGCTCAAAGCATATACAGTATCTATGAGAGCAACCCTGAGTTTTTCATACTTTTACTAAAAGTTTTGCTAGCAAAAAGGAGAAAGAGTGGCCTCTGCTAAGGAGAGAGATTTGATTTGTTAAATGTTAACAAATGTTAAATGATGTTAAAGGTGTAATTCACTCAAAAATGAAAATTCTGTCATCATGTACTCACTTTCATGTTGTTCCAAACCTGAATGCATTTCTTTCCTCTGCAGAACATAATGGAAGATATTTTCAATAAGGTTGGTCATCATACAATTTTAGTTCCCATTGACTTCTATTGTGTTTCTTCTCCATACAAAGGAAGTCAAAGGAAACCAAAACTGTTTGGTTACCAACATTCTTCAAAATGTTCTTTTACGTTCCACATAAGAAAGAAATGAATGAATAAATGACGGAATTTTAATTTTGGGGTGGATTTTACCGTCAAGAAGTGTCTTCATGATATTTGACATTATGAAAAATGTCTTTACTAACTAAAAGTCATGGCCACTTCTGGAAAACTAGACTATAAACAATACAATGCTATGCAAAATGATTTGCACTTCAACTAAGAAGTTCAAAGGAGTTGCATGAGCATATCTGGAAAGGCTTCACTAGCACTTCAAATAAAAAATGTAATGAAAAAGCATAGTATATAATGCAGCTTTCAAAGGTAATGTTCTCAGTCATTTATCTCTGAGTTGTTTTATGTGAAACACCAGCTTATGTGGCACATTGATACAGCATGTTTATCAGAAAAGCAACAGAAGAGCGAGAGCAAAAAACAGATTACCTTGTAGCCAGTTACTTCTGATTCATTGTCCATCGCTTTCACATGTTCCCAGTTCAGAAAGACCTTTGAGTTTGTCAGGTTCCACTCAATGTTCCCTGGGGGCTGACTTGGAGCTGAAAGACATAAATCATATTCTGATTTACTTCCAACTTGTGTAATATGACTGAACAACATTTCCCATATATTTTGTCCTTTGCAATCTTAACAATCAGCATCCGCACCAGCTGAGGTATCATCTAAATTTAAGACTTTCAAAGCTCACTGGCACAGATTCAATTCAGCTTGGCTCTCACTTTAAATTAGCTGGAGTATGAATGGAACTTTAGGAGTCATTTTTATGTAGCAGCAAAAAACTGCTATGAAACAAAGAAACATCTCATCCAAAAATGTATATTCTTTGATCATTTATTCACCCTCTTGTCTTTCAAATCAACACAATGTCCAAGCTGATCTTTTCCACACAATGATGTGAATGGTGAACACCTCAATAACTTAATTTCTATTCTATTTCTCATACAATGCAATTGTATGGCTTCTAAAGATTTTTCATACACTGAAAGAGTAGCATAGACTACTTTTATGATGCTTTTATCTTCTTGAAACTTGACAGGGCTAGGTCCCCATCCACTATCACTGTAAAACAACAAAGCAGAGTAGACAATCTTCAAGACATCTCCTTTTGTGTTCCTCAGAAGAAAAAAATGTTGGGTTTGGCACAATGTGAGGATAAATAAATAATGCCTGAATTTACATTGTAGACTCAGCTTTCTGTTTATATAAGTTCATAATCTTGACACTAAAGAATGATTTTTAATTCATTATGCTTAACTAACAGAGAAGTTCACATCAAAATAAAGTCCAGAAAAAAAGAAAATGATGTTGTAATGTATTACAGTTTTTGATATTTTGACATGCCAGACATTTTAATGCTGCTTGAATGTCAGCATGCCCTTCTTTCCTTTATTTCCATAACTCCATAACAGTAAAACAGTTGCCCCTGATGTAGGGTTACTTAGGAGCAATTTTATAAATGTTGTGTTTGCCACTGCCTGGTCATGTGCCCACACAAATAATTCTACTTTTCACAGCAATTGAGGAATTTATACATAGTTTAATGGCAATTGAGCACTGAATCAGGGAAAATCTGACCTCTTTTCTCATCAAATTTCATGGCTAGGACTTTGTGCACCATGTATTCATAGCTTACAAAAATTGAGGATAATAGCTATCGTAATTTGAAGCAATTTAACTAATGATACCGAGCCCACTGAGTCTACAATACATGCTATTATGATAACTATACTAGATCATAACAGTGGTTGGCGGTATCACAGTATGTTTAGTCAGAGAATCTGCCGTATAAAGGAAAAAGGACAATTGGCTATCTGCTCTGACACAAAGAAAGAGATCTGTCAAGCTCTTTATTTTAAAGCGACCTTAATTGTATGCTCAGTTCTTGATTATTGGCATCAGATAATGAGCCTATTTAGCCACGGTAGTTTAACAAAGGCCACCTTAATCTCTTAAAGTGTTGAGAACACCCCACTAAGAGTTTAACAGGGTAGGACTATGATCCTGTCAGGCCCCTAATCTACATTAACTGACAAATATATATATATATATATATATATATATATGAAGAGTTCAGATGCAAAACCCTCTAAA
>JAFVLL020008501.1:0-10855 GCA_021397915.2 Tor tambroides
CTTGCATTTTGCAAGCACCCACTAATAATAAAGATTGAATGGAAAATGCTTTTGCGTTCTTTTCAAAACTCTTGTGTTTTGCAAGAAAGTTTGCGCATGCTTGCAAAACCTTTGTAAAGGAAATAGTATGAGGCTGGATGAAAACTGCTAAATTTTTTGGTGGACCGCAATACTTTTGCAAGTTAACACAAATGTCCCCGTTTATCATCAGTTGTCATGATAATTAGAGAACACTTGTTTTGTACTGAGTTTGTTTCCCTGTGTATTTGAGACCTTCAGTTCATAGTCTGGTGTTGTTAGTGCATAGAGCTCACTCTTACTTTCATTCTTACCCTGGAATATTGCCTTTGGTTTTGTACAAGTAAAGCACAAGTAATGTTATTATTTGCAAATGTATTTGTGTCGTTCTTTAATATAATACAGAATAACTAAATGTAAATATTTGCTCACCCAGAGAAATTGAAATCCATCCTTAGGTCATCCACACAAATGTCATCATGTCCACAATTGATCTCAAAGTCCAGCTGTGGAATGAAGATATTAAGATGGAAAAAACATTCTTAAATCATAAAAAACTAAATCACATATTACACTAGATATATAGTTAATATGTATACAGTGCTGCTTAAAAATTTGTGAACCCTTTACAGTTTTCTATTTCTGCATAAACATAACTCAAAACATCATCAGATTTTCAAAGAGGACCCAATCCAACAAATGAGACAAAAAATATTTTCTTTTTCATATATTTATTGAGAAAAATGATCCAGTGTTACATATGTGTGTGTTGTAAAAGTATGGGAATCTCTAGGATTAGCTGTTAATTTGAAGGTGAACTGAGAGTCCATCTTTTCAGAGGTGTTTTAATTCGTTGGAATGACTACCAGGTGTCATTGTCTGCCCTGTTTTATTGAAATAACAGGGATCTATCAAAGTCTGATCATGTTTGTGGAAGTGAATCATGGCAAGAAACAAAGGAGATCTCTGAGGACCACAGAAAAACAGCTGCAGTTGCTCATCAGGCTGGACACGTTTAGAAAACCACCTCTAAAGAGGTTGGACTTCACAAAGAAGTCCACAGACAGATTGTGCACAAATGGAGGAAATTCAAGACCACTGTTAACCTCCCCAGGAGTGGTCTACATGTTAATGAACATGTTAATGTTCATGAGTCCACCATCAGGAGAACACTGAACAACCATGATGGGCATGGCAGAGTTGCAAAAAGAAAGCCGCTGCTTTCCAAAAAGAACATTGCTGACCGTCTGCAGCTTGCTAAAGATCATGTGGACAAGCCAGAGGGCTACTGCAGAAAGGTTTTGCGGATAGATCAGACCAAAATAAACTTTTTTGTTTTAAATGAGAAGCGTTACGTTTGGAGAAAAGAACACACTGCCTTCCAGCATAAGAAACTTATCTCATCTATGAAACATGATGGTGGTAGTATCATGGTTTGAGCTTGTTTTGCTGCATCTGGGCCAGGGCGGCTTGCCATCATTGATGGAACAATGAATTCTGATTTATACCAGCAAATTCTGAAGGAAAATGTCAGGATATCTGGAGAACTGAATCTCAAGGGAAAATGGGCCATGCAGCGAGACGACCCCAAGCACACAAGTCATTTTACCAAAGAATTGTTAAAGAAGAACTAAGTTCATGTTTTGGAATGGCCGAGTCAAAGACCTTAATCCAACTGAAATGTTGTGGAAGGACCTGAAGCAAGCCGTTAATAGGAGGAAACCCACGAACACGACAGACTTGAAGCGGTTCTATACTGAGGAATGGGCTAAAACTCCTACAAGCGGTTATGCAGGACTGATCAGCAGTTACGAGAAACTTTACCTGCAGTTATTGCTGCAAAATGGGGTCACACCAGATTCTAAAACAAAGATTCCCATACTTTTGCAATGCACAGATATGTAACAATGGTCCATTTTTCTCAATAAATAAATGACAAAGAAAATATTTTTGTCTCATTTGTTTGATTGGGTTCTCTTTGTCTACTTTCAGGACTTGTGAAAATCTGATGTTTTGGGTCATATTTGAAAAGGGTTCACAAACTTTCAAGCATCACTGTATGTTAAAAAAAAAAAAATTAAATTAAAATAATACCATGTGTTTTGAGTTGGATAGTTCACCCAAAACTCAGAATTCTCTCATCATTTCTATTGTTTCATTCCAAATGATTTTCTGTATTAATTTTTTTCTTTCTTTCTTTTTCTTTCTTTCTTTCTTTCTTTCTTTCTTTTTGTAGAAACTAAAATAAACTATTTTGAAGAATGTTTCAGCTCATCCATAATAAAAGTCAATAAGGTCCAAAATAACACTCAACCCCATAGAGTTTCATTGTAAGGGCAAGCAGAGACATTTTTCAAAATATCTACTTATCTACAGACAGAAAGAAAGTCATACAGGTGACATACAGTAAATAGTGGTGAGCAATCCCTTTAACATTACATATGAAAGATACATGTGACATTGAAATTGAAATCGGTATGCCTTCTCTTACATTGTGTTCTGTGGTGGTCTTTATCCCCGGCAGCAGTATTGGCCTTATGTTTTGCAATGTGGCAGATGGTAGACCCTCAAAAGTGAATGTTAATTGATTGGACAAAGGATTCAGAGCATCTTCTGAGAAAGCCTGATGGGATACATATAAGATATTCATGTACCATAAAATCATGATTTTCAGTTTGTGTTGGCACATTGTTGCATCTTGTTGTAAAGTACAACACTTTATTATTCTCATTCATAAACATTATTTCATGCAGCCAGAATAACAGACTGATATTTGATAGTATGAAAAAATCTTTCAGACTTACGTCTATAAAGAAATGATGGCTTTTGCAAGTTTCTTCATTAAACCTGATGTTCGTCATGTAATTGTAGAAGCGGTTTTTGGGCGAGAAATATGCTCGATATTTCTGTCGCTTGGCATCCAGAATTATGGTGTAATTAAGATTTGCTGTTAATCCTAGATAATAAACATAAAACAGCCTTATATATTAAAAAAAATGAAAATAAAAATCAGCCAAATTAATACACAGAGGAGATTTTATTTGTTTTAAATTTTGTGTTTTCAAATTTTAAAATATTTAAATTTTAAAAATGTAGTACTGTTTAAGTCAGACATAATATTTTGAACATATTTATTATATAAATACAGTACCATGTTTGCAATCATTACAGTAAAAACAGTAATATTGTGACATATTATTGCAATTAAAAAAGTGCATTTTATTATGTAATTTAATGTTTTTATTTATTTATTTCCAAATAATGAAATAAAAAAATAAAAAATACTGACCACAAAATTTTATTCATATCCGTCTCTGACTCTGATCATTTTGTCTACTTAAATGAATTCTCTCAGACTGAATAAAACTTGTGTTTAAAGCTTAAGTCTATGCCACCTGTTCATCATCAATAAAAGTCAGTTTTTTCAGGCAGGGTTCCTGAACACGCCCCCTTATGCCATTGGTTGGTCCAACCGATAGTCCTGCCCCCAAATTCACACCACTGGTTGAGCCAATGCTGCTGAGTTGGGATTATCATGTAAATATTTTGGGACACCACAGAGACAGTAAATTTATAGTTGTCCCTGCAGTTTAAACTGGCACAGGAGAAACTATCTGCACATTGACTTTACACACTTCACAGCATCAAAGAATATTTCTCATTTTGGATAAACCTCTTATGCTGTGTCTGTACGGACTCATGGTGAAGCACACTCTCATGGTGTTTTTCAGTGACTGCTCTGTTTCACCAGTTGGTATTTTAGATGGGTTGTAAGTTACTTTGGTTTCCAAATGCATGATAGGTCTGGACCTGTATGATTCACATATAACACATATGAATGATCATGACTGAATCTGTAGTTTTGTATATTTAGAGTTCTTTATAAAACAAAAACACACCTGAGAAGCAGAACTGCTCCCATGGTCCCAACAGCAATATCAGGAAGGCTGTCTCTGCTCTGGTCTAGAGAGGACTGACTCAGGGAAATCCCAAAAAACCGCAAACCTGGTTGCACAGATGACCCAGCAATCCTCTGTCATCACATACAGTGAAGGAAAGAGAATAAGACACAGAGGATTTCAGAATGGAGGGTCTTCAGGTAAAACAGAAAAACAGTTACAGTTATAATAGGCACTGACCACAAACAGTGTTCAACAGGATATTTGCTGTTGTGTGTTTTGACAAAAAACACTTGGAATGTTCCTCTGGAGTTATTGATCAAATTATTTCCAGTACATTAAAGAAAATGATTTGTTTAATTTTTTTGTCTTACAACAGCTTGGGTAACAGGGTTGAATAATGATTGTGCTCGATGAATTTTAGGCAAATTTATAATCAGTAGAAAAAACATGCTTAATTTTAAATAACTTTTTTCGAATATAAAAGTTAAACATCTAATAGTTCTCACAACAACAAAAACAGAATGTGTTTTTATCCTATTTGTGCAAATACCAAAACAGCGGGTTTAACTGTTAATTTGTCTTTTTTCTTATTAGCTCTTTTCCCACCCATCGCACCTGTGAATATGTGGGAATTATTTGATATGCTCCTCCATTGAAGATGTAGATGCTGCCCTGTCCGTCCTCCTCTAAAGGAGCTCCAATAAGCACATCCATGTAACCGTCACCATTCAGATCTGCTGGACTGGCCAAAGAAGAGCCGAACCGACCCCTCTGACCTGCCATTCCCACCAGCACCATACCCGAAAAAACCAAGTACGACTACAAAGACAGACCAGAGAGAGAAGTAAACAAACAAGCAAATCAAATATCTAAACTTAAATCAGAAGTGATTTTCAAAATGATCTAAAACATTTAATCCCCATCGCTTACCCGTTGATTGAAGGTGTAAACAAACACTTTGCCCTCCCGGTCAGGCTCCATGTACATTGGTGCCGATACCAACAGGAGGTCTGTTCTGCCGTCACGGTTCAAATCCACCACACAAACCTCAGCTCCAAAATATGAGCCAATCTGAGGCTGAGAAAAGATATAATAAAGATATATAGTTTAACATACGGGCTTACTTACTTTCACTTACTTGTGCAATGTACTAATATTTCACACAAACAAGAGTTTTATAACCTCAGGTGGATCCAGTTGCTTTAGATTATTATCAATTCTTAAAACAGTCACTTGTCCCTTATGCTTGTGTCTTGGTGCTCCCATGATTGCATACTTTGTTCCGAACATTGTCGCTATTGCCAAGGAATAACCTGTAAATAAAATAGACTTTAAAATATTCTGATGTATTTGGCTGATTACATTTTGATATACACAGTCAAAGAAGAGATCTTACCTAAATAACTGTCATGCTCACTTCCAGCTTGAAAGAGATTTAACTGATCATTTTGTGTGTACAGCTGATATCCACCCTTCCACTGGAAAGCTCCCACTGCAGTCATTATTATATCTGTCTGAGTGCATAATATTAGAGGAATGATAAGCTGCTTGCATTACAAGCATCCAATTCCATTCAAATTCACATGTTTTCTGTCACCATTTGAAATTTGTCCATTCAAACACTGAAATGACGATTTATTATATATTGCATGGTCTTTCCGTTGCTGTTGCATGTGAATATAAGGCACAAGACTGGGTGTTTGCAGCTAAGTGTCTAGTCGTAACATCAAAGTAATTCACACTGCACAATTTTGGCACCAGTGTGGGGTCAAAAGCGGTGCTAACACTGCTAAAAAGCATAGTGGTTACCTACGACAGCAAAAGAACCATGTTATAACTATGTTATAGTGGGGGGAAAGCATGAAAAGCACGCAAATGCTTGAATTAAACAGAACAGTAAAGACCGCAATTCATCAGCTCCCAATTTAAGTAATACACTGAAAAAAAAAAGATTTTTTCAAAGTTGTAAATAAAATAAATATTACCCGAGTATGTTTAACAAGAAAATACTATTTCAGTCTTTCTACTTCTTTTCATGGTAATTCAATGTGTTACTTGTGTTTCTTTGTATTTATTTCTGAAATTTACAAGCAAAGTGAAAATTTTATGTAGTGAAAAGTGAAAATGTTAATCCCACAGCATTTTTTTTTTTGTCGGATTTCCAATTGGTTTTTATTTCTTTATTAAAATTTTCTGTGTAATTCTAACCTACAGTGGGTAGAGAAAATAATCTCTCCCTTTAAACTAATCATATATTGTTGCTTTGCAGCCAGAAATGAAGACAGACACAGTTTTTGTTTTATCCAACTTATAACATCCAATGAAAGATATAATATCAATGTCACGGTGCACACACGAGGGAGGAGCAAGGAACACGAGACGTGGATGAAACTCAAATTAACAGTCTTTAATGACGACATCAGGGCAAGACAAGGCAAGGCAGACACACAGGAACACCGGGGAGTAACGAGTAGACCAGACAACACGAAACTGAACGGGCAGGAACTAATATACACAGGATAATAAGACAAACACAGCTGGACAGACTTAACTAATAATCACATGAAACAAGGACAGGAAACAAACCAAATAAGGACACAAGAGGCGGGAACACATGACACACACGACAGAGGACTGACAACCAACATGTCCAGGAAAAAATAAAAAATTAAATTAAATTAAATAAATAAATAAACGGAATCAATGATTTTTTTTTTCTGATATGTTGATGCTATATCTTTTTCACTTGGATGTTGTAAGTTGTACTGAGTAAATACAGCTGGATAAAACAAAAACTGTGTACGTCTTCATTTCAGGCTGAAAAGCAACACAATTGGATTGTTTTCTATACCCACTGTATGGATTTCATATTTTTAATTTTCATATAATGTCTTTTTAAGTTTGGTGTAAAGTAATATAAATACATTTGATGTTAATGCTGCACTAAACCCGTCCTGTGCAAACTCCATCCGAGATGAATCACCCGTGGTCTGGGTTCCTAGCCAATAAAAGAAGCAACAACACAGTTGACTAGTAGTTGATTATTATTATTATTATAAATCAACCCAATGCACATGGTACATGAACTCACATAACATAACAGCTGATAACTGTAAAATGTAAACATTCTGTCAGTGATAATTTATTTTTATTTCCTCTGCAAACATACCTTCAATGGCAATAATGTTCTGCTTGAGTTGCTCACGAATACTTTCCAGCGCGTCAAAGTCAGTTACTTTGAACACATGCTTATTGGTGGGTAAAGATGCAATAATCACCAGCTCCCTTGTTGCTTTGTCATTATCAAAAGCATCGCCAACCTAAGGAAAATTCAAAGTAGGGATAGCTCCCCATAAATGTAATGTTTTTGAATTCTGGCATTATTTATTCGACCTCATATCATTCCAAATATGTATGTCCCCCCCCCCCCCCCCTTCTGAACACAAAATAAGATATTTTTAAGAATGTCTCATCAGTTTTTGTCCATAAAATGAAGGTCAGTTGGGTCCAAAACAACACTGGTTCCTAGTGACTTTTATTTTATGGACAAGATAAAAAAAAAACCTTCAGAAGAAAGTGAGTCATACAGGTTTGTAATGACATTGGGTGCAAGTAAATGATGACAGAATTTCAATTTTACCTAAATTTAATTTACACATCGAACAAAATCACACATAAGGAAATGCAACATATTGATCTTACCCCAATAGCATATCGTGTTATATGTTTTTCTTGTGCTTGTTTAACAGCTTCAGTCAAGAAACTATCAGTTGATTCACCATCTGTGATAACAACCAGAATTTTGCTGGCTGATGCTCTTGCACCTCCTTTACTATTGAATAGTTCCTTCCTGTTAATGGAAAATAGTACAGAATAATGATGCAACTGTATAAGATATTAAGTTGCATAACTGTATAATATATGTTAATGTTATGCATGGTCTTAGTTTTTCTTTTAATTCCATTCTTTTAATTAATTGATTCTGTTCATTTTAATGAAATATCAGAAAGCATGTCTTACACAAGTTTTTTTATAGCTGTTGCGGTTTTAGTCCATCCATTCTGTTGACGTATCCGAGTCACTGCATCTTCCCACGCCTTGGCGTTTTTGACTTGTTGAAACTTGTAATGAATTTCACAATCTGTAGAAAACTGTGCAATGGCAAACTGTAAGACAGATAGATAGATTTAGTTCCTGGTGGTAAAATTGGTGTTAAAATCATATATAATCTAGAACATAATAAATGCATTGATCGTCCTACCTGTGTATCATGGTCTATAAAACTTTTGATCATTTCTATAACAAAAGCCTTCATCTTATTAAAATCCACATCATGTACACTTCCAGATCCATCCATTAAAAAAGCAATATCAATCTGGGATGTTGGGCATTCTGAGGTTGGAGGAAAAAAGAACTGCATCATATTTTCATCAATCTGAAGCTGCTCGGCAGTGATAATATACACTATGAAGATTGATTTGTCACAATACAAATACCTCTCAGAGTCCTTGGCACAGATTTGCTTACAACATTTTCTGAACTGATTTTAAAGCACATGCCGTTGTAAGTGGTTACGTCACAGTTCTTAGGTATGGTTGGACCACAAACCTGAGAGAAATTAAGATGTTATTTCCAACATGACAAACTCTAATCTGGACACTAGTGTAAAATTGGAGGTGCAAAATTTCATTCTTTTGACCATCTTTATGATTGTCTGCAAGTTGCAGGTTTATATCTAACAATGACTCAAATAATACAAATACTAACCAAAATCATGCTTACTGTTTTACATTAGTACATGCACCGAATCTTTTCTTGATTACACTTTATTTTGATGGTAATTTTAACACATTCTGTTGACTATAAGTAACGTTGCACCTACATATCTACTAGCTCTCAATAGAGTGTTGGTATATAGAGTATTAGTAGACTGGTAGGGTTAGGGTTAGAATAAGAATATCAAAAAAAAAAAAAAAATAGCAGATATTAATCAGATAGTCTACTAATACTCTAATGAGAGTTAGTAGACATGTAGGTGCAACATTTCTTATTGTCAACAGAATGTTCAAAAGGGACCATCAAAGTGAAGTGTTACACTTTTCTTTCATGCTTTTGCAGTACAAATTACAATGTTGTTATACAGTATTTTTCTTATTTTCATATTCATTTATACAGTATATTCACTATGAGTTATTCTTTATGATTATTTTATATATTCTGCTAAAACTCTAAGAGAGTAATCTCAAATCTCAGTATAACAATCTTAAGAAGTCAAAAGACAAAAGCCTTTGGAGCATGTGATGCAATAGATAAGATCAGATAAAAATAAATAAATATGGGGCTGTGGTTTTACACCTTTATATACAGCATATCTTAGCAATCCTTAAATATCACTTTGCAAATACCAGACTGTTAAGATCTGCTGTATCTAAAGATGTATCTGATCTTATCTGTTGCATTTCATTGTCATGTTAACGTGACTCAGCCTTGACCTCAAGCTAATTCAAGTGATGGAAAATATTTGTAGATGGTGCATCTGACGTCTCTAGTATATATATAGGTCCAGTTGGCTTTTAAAAAAAGCTTCTTCTTTTCTCTTGCTCTCATCACATGCTCCAAAGGCCTTTGTCTTTTGACTTCTGAAGATTATTATAATTAGATTTTAGATTACTCTCTTAGTGTTTTAGCAAATGTCTTGCAAAATGCCATAAAATCAAGAATATTTGATTTGTTAATTCTATTTAATCTTTATTTGGTAACACTTTATTTCGATAGTCCATTAGACATGCTACTAACGGTAAGTAACTCTGCAACTACATGTCAACTAGCAGTCATTAGAGTATTAGTAGACTGTCTGCTTAATATCTTCTAATACTTTATTTTGATGAGTCCACAACATACAACATACTGACTATGTGAAACTTTGCAAGTATATGTCAACTTATTCTACTAACCCTAAACTTACCCTAACAGTCTACTCTGAGAGTTAGCAGACATGTAGTTGCAAATTAATGAGAATTAGTTGACATGCAGTTGACATGTAGTTACAAAGTTACTTATAGTTAGTAGAATGTCTAAAGTGGACTATCAAAATAAAGTGTAAACCTTTATTTCATTCAAATCAAAAGTACAAAGAAAAGATTTACAATGGTTTCACTGGCCAACTTAATTGTTTTCGTAAATATGAACAAATTTTGATTTTGATAACTGCAACACACTCCATAAAAGTTGATTTTTATTATTTTTAGTTTTGCAAGCAATGTAAAGATTTCTCCTTGTGTAAACAGAGATTCCAGTTGCATTTCTTGATGCAGCGGCAGATTATGTTAAGTGGCAGCGGTTTTTCATGGTACTCCTGAGCACATGCGGCTATATACTGTATAACAAAGCATTTGCAATACCTGTCAACGTTATAAATTCTGAACATGCTACTCTGTGTTAATGGTTCACTGTGTTCTAATTCTTAATAACCTGTGAAAGGGAACCGTAATGTAAAGTGAACACCTGTGAAGCATTTATTAGTGAGTTATAAACATCAAAAACCTTTAAATATGCACCTTAAAGTAATTATTTATTACTTATTAATGCACACACACAAGATAGTATTTTTTCTGGTGAAATGTATTTTATTGTTGATGCACTATATCAGTAAACACAACTTTAAACTTGAAACAACATTACTGAGCTTCACAATCAAGTATGCCACCAAATTATAACTAACCATCACATCTATAAGCAGAGGTGTAAAGTATTGGAGTAAATGTAACTAATTACTGTACTTGAGTATATTTTCGGATACTTTGTAGTTTTACTAAGTATCAAAGATATTAGCAACTTTTACTCTCTACTTCACTACATTTTTGAATGAGTATCTGTACTCTTTACTCCACTACATTTGAAATGAGTGTTGCAGTTACACATTACATTTTGCATGG
>JAFVLL020008502.1:0-13961 GCA_021397915.2 Tor tambroides
ACTCCCCTGTCAGGTCCTGAGAAAATGCTCCTCCTTTCAGTGCGTTTAACAGGTTTAGAGGGGGCACCAGAGAGGTGATAAATTCTCTCAGAGCGAGAGGAAAATGGAGAGAGGGGAAAGGTGTATGTATGGGCTGGGGAAGAGGATGACAGGTAGGAATAATAACCAGACAGATGAGGGAGGAGAAACAGGGACAGAGAGAGGAGAGAGTACATGCTATAGAGTGAGAGAAGAAAGAAGTTTTTTACAAAATACCTATCATAAAAGTTTGTTTTGATTAGTTATTGCAAATTTTAAAAAGATACATGTTTTGTACAAGTTTATAAATACTTTATTACAATCTAGCAGTTTTTTAACCAATCGAACCTACAATTTTCTAATAAAAATTCCTGATCAAAAGTCTCTATCTATCTATCTATCTATCTATCCCAGTGGACTTTTATGTAAAACAAAAGAAGATAACTTGAAAGATATCTCAATATATAGCTTCAGCTTAAAGTCCAAAGGTTATTGTTTGAAGACTATACATGGCTTAAAGAGACAGTTCATCCAAAAATGGTCATTCATTCATAGATAGATAGATAGATAGATAGATAGAATTGCATTCTGCTGAAAAAAAAATCATACAAGTTTAAGTGTGACCATTTTTGGGTGATCTGTCTCTTTAAGGCCTTACAGTCTTCAAACAATAACCTTCTAGCTTTAAAGTTGAAACTATTTTAAACTACATTTCCAGCAAGGTTTTTTCAAGCCAACATGAGGGTTTGTCTTGAAAAACATTCTGTTTCTAGTTTTATATTAAGGTCTGTGTAGTTTGGTGCCTAATCATGGAGCTAATCCAAAAGCGTTCAGGTCTGTATCCTTCAGTTACTTGCAATGTTGAAATATTTGGCATGCAGGTTTAAAAGATCTCTTGAGAAAGCTCTCGTATTCATTTTCCTTTGGAGAGGGCTGTCTTGGTAACAGAGAAACCATAAAATAAACATAAAAGAAAAATAAACAGGCCGAAACAGCACACAAACATTGGCAGGGTTAAACCAAACTCTGTAAATGCCTCATTCTTTCTCTTCTGTTCAACTACCTAAAGCGCTCCAAACGGCAATACTGAATTTTTCTCTGGCTTGAAACACACATAATGTGGAGTTTTCACATTGCACTGATGTTGTTCTTTGCATTCGATCTCAAACAGGCAAAATGTCATGCACAATGAAACCCATCAGTTTCACTGTGTTACCAGATTACAGGTCATGAAATACAAGTTGTGGAAAGGAACATTAAATTCTTTACATCTTATTTGTGAGAGAGCTCTGAACAGCGCTGTCAATGCAATGCCTGCCTCTCATATGTCTCCATAATCAATACCATGTTATGCAGCCACCGGAGGGAGAAAGAGAGAAAATAAAAAAAGAGTAAGAAAGGAATAGAGCGAGCAGATCTGAGCTTTCCTGTATTAAACGGCTGAGTGGATTTACAAGCTTTTTCAGCAAGTTAATGCATTGGCTGTGCCTTTACCAGCAGACAGTTGAGTTCTGCATACAGCTCGTTGACCTCACACATGTACCTGGGCCGCACGTGTCACGCATCACATCCAAGTTCTATTATGGGACTGGTAGAATCAATATATCAAACATCCTACCGAACACAGTCACACAGGGGCTTATATCTCAGCACTGCATACTTTTAATAATGTATCTTTATACATTTATCACTGAGATCTTGTGGTTTTCAATACCGCCATGCCTCCAGGGTTCTGATAACCGAGAATTGATATTTTCTTCTAGGCTTTCCACCTGCTGTTTACTTGGACAATGGAAAGAGAAATCACACATCAATATTTCTGACTCAACAGAGCACAGAAAGCCAAAAGCTTAAGCTTACTATAGCTTACACCCTTAGCGCTGCTTTTAAAGGACCAATTAGGAGAAGTTAAAACTGTTTGCCAGAACAGTGTGGCAATACACTGAATAAAAGACTGAGGTAAGTACTGGCTTGCCTTTTGCTCATAATCTCAAATTTTAGGTTATGGAGGTTTTTATTTTGGAGCAATTAGCTCAAATTGAAGCATTCTTTATTTATTCTTTATAACATTTTTATATCATCAGTTATAATATACAATATTGTAACTGATTTATTTACGCATTTACTAGTAATTCATATCGCATTAAACTTAAAAAAACATTAACATTTTAATCAGGATATACCAGGACAACTTCTAGAGCTTTGCTTAGACTGCATTTTCAGTGTGTTGTCATGTGTGTTAGGGAATAAAACTTTCAGGATATGACCTATTGTTCTGAGATAATGTGCGATGTAATGTTCTCCAGCTCTCTTGGACAGAGCACGGTCAACGAAAAAGCCCCATCGCCGCAGGCTACAAGGAGCGCCAAGAAACCGCACCTGCCAAAGACAGACTCCATCACGAGAGCCATATCAGGTTTTACTGCAGGAGTGTGTGTGTGTGTGTGTGTGTGTGTGTGCGTGTGCCTCTGAGGAAACAAAGCCTTTTAAACACCTTTTCGTCTACACATCATCCAAAGGTACAAGCACAACCTCCGAGCAATGCCTTTAACTCTGGGAAAACATTACACGCAACACATGTTCAGCTTCAGGACTGTGGAGACGAAAGGAAAAGTAAAAAATGAAAGTATAAAGGACTAGCAGAAAGAAGTGTAGAGGAAGAAACGTCAGTCATGTAACCTTGGAGAGTTATGAAGAAAAGATTTCTCAAGGCCTATGAACGAACACATACGCATATCCATAAGCAGCAAGCCACCCCCTAACTCTTGCTAGCCCATCCATGTGAGCTCTGATATACGCCAAAATTGGAAACTTTATATAAACACATCATCTTAACCAATTCCTTTGCTATACACTAATTAGCTGTATAACGTATACGCAAGCATTTATTTTGATACTCACAGTTCAAGACATTGTCCACTGCTGATCTTATCCACCTTTTCGTGAATTCAGTTACATTATCACATGACTCATAAGCTGTTGTTTGTGTATGAACTACTTGCAGCGCGGTCGACATTATGTCGGTGTAAATTCGAGACACAATCTGTTATCCCTCCCTATCTACTCCCTAATGCAACTAAAAGAATTTTCCAACATTTTGTAAAACACTTGCGATTATATGAATCTAATAAAATGATAAATAACGAATCTATTTCTGTTTTTTCGATGTATCGTCAGATTCGCTCGAGCACGAGAAGCGTTCTGCGGGAAAACGCGATTTCTAATCACGAGTGTCTGTTTAGCGCATTCTGACTAACTTGTAGGCTAATAATCTAACTTTTGTGGGTACTGACAAGTTTGAAAGCATTGTGAAACGTAGATTTTGGGGAAGCCTTTAACACACCACCATAGCTGGCACCGTGGCCAAGATGCAAAACGTAATATTGTGTCCAGTAGATACAAATACAAAATAAACACTTGTGCAGAATCTGTGTCTTTATAAATCTATACGCATATATAATACTACATAGGCCTACATTTCACAACAGGTAAATGTTCTTGTGTGCTATTTCTACTCGAGTTAAAATTATGCTGCTCATTAAGGCAACTATTCCGCTGTCTATATCTGCTTCAGTTTTAGCTTGTGAAGCCCATAGATGTGTTTGAAAGAACACACATATATTTTTTTTTGGAGAGTATTTTAATTTTAAAACTTCAAGCCCACTTATTTCTTTTCCTTTTCTTTCAGTGTTAAATTCTTTTCTAATCTGTTGGTGTTCTACACAAATATTTCATAAAACATATTATATTTGTGGTAACCAAGAACAGCACGTAATGTAAAAACCGAGCTCATATTTAACTTTATCTGACAGGTTCTGGTTTGTGGCGTGTATGGGGTTAGCTTCTACAAGGATTTTTATTGAGACCAGTGGAAAATAAGCTAACGGAAATAGGGAGTCATCATGGTGGTAACCACTGGTTGTTCAGGAAACTCAAGGATATCATAAGATCAGAATTGAAACAAAGTCAAAACTAAGATTTTATCATATTTTATATATATTGTTTACTTGAATGAGAGTGAAATATGATATATATATATATATATATATACACACACACACACAAAAAGAAATTTAGCAAATTCTTTTCATAAAGCTTAAGTAAACATCCACATATCAGCAACAAAACAGATGTCTATGAAATTCACGCCTGTGTGCATAATTGCATTCAGAATGAGTGTAATCTCTCCCTCCCTCCATCTTTCTTTTTCTCTGTCTCTCTCTCTCTACTGCTTTTGCACTCTCTATCCAGCATCAAAGAAAGAGAAAGGAAACATGCAGGCATTGTGGGAGGATTACGAAACAGAAAAAAAACGGTGTGTGTGTGTATCAGAAGGAGCAAGGAGAACACAGTGTGGGAGACTGGGATGGTACACATGAATTACAGGGTTTAGTGTGCTCATATTTCAAACACACACACACAGACGCACACACTCGTACGGTTAACTGCAGTGTAATTACAGAGTGTTATCTATGATTACAGCGGTAGCTTACACCTGATGCCAGAGAAAGTGCTGCACACTTTAAATATTTAATCAAATCCTTCAGAATGAACCTAATGAGGCAGAGGGTGGGGGTGGAATTACGCTTGCTTACAAACATGGAAACATACCTGCACACTCACATGTACTCACGTACACAGCAAAGGAGATCATTCTGTCTGAGGAAGAAATGAAGAGGGGAAAAGAAGAAAGTAACCTTTTTATAAAGTGAGGCAGATGGAAATGAGAGCAGAGAAAAAAGGGAAAGGAAAGATTAAAACAACCAGTGGAGAAGGAACAGAGAGAACAGAGTGATTATTCTGCATTTGACAGTATACCTTTAGCCCAAGTCTTTAGTACTTTTGTAGAGTTTAATAATTAAAACACACCAAAGTCTTTTATCTTTTAGTTCCTTTCCTTCTGTCCTCCCTGTGAAACTGTTGGCTCTCCTACTGCCGTTTTCCATCACTCAAGTCTTAGAGCTGTGCTCTTTTTGTAGACAGACAGACAGACAGATAGATAGATAGATAGATAGATAGATAGATAGATAGATAGAGACAGAAGCTAGACAGACAGACAGACAGACAGACAGATAGATAGATAGATAGATAGATAGATAGATAGATAGATAGATAGAAACAGTTGAAAAAATAAGTGTATACTATTTGCTATTTCCATACACTCACCAGAGCAAATGAAGATACACACAATACACAGACACACACACACACCTTCACCCGTCACCCTTCCATCTGCCCCAGTGTCTCACCTTACGTCCCTAGCGGGGCTCTCCTTTACTCAAGACGGTGTAGGGTTTGTGTAAAGGGTCTGACCCTGAACGCAACCCCCCACCCCCCCACCACACCCTAACACAGACTCACACACCCCGTTCATTTCCAAAAAATCATTGATTTTTCTGTTCCCCAGTAATGCTATCATCTCCTGGAAACGAAACCACCAAGGAGTTCAGTTTGATCAATTCATATCCCAACGCACCTTTCCTTTCCTTCTCTTTCAGAGGTCATGTACGCAGTGGTACATATGCACCAGTATGCAGGTGGCTTTATGAAGATCATCTCCCTCCCTCCTGTTTCCCAGTGGAAATGGATGTCCATTAAAGATGACATCACACAGGCACTACAACAGCCATGAGCAGCTGTGGCCCATAAGAGAGGCTCAGCTATCCTGTAATGTCTCATATGAGTCTAACAGACTCATGCGCACACACACACACAGAGCAACGTCATGGCTATGGGGAAAACAAATGGCACAGCTCACCTAACACACCAATAGAGAGAAGTGACTATAACAGCACACACTCAAACCATAGGATAGAAAAATCACTCTTTGCTGTATAGGAGAAACAAACGAGATTAAATTGATATTTTGCTCTATTCTCATTTTTTTCTCCTGAGAAACAGACACCAAAGTCTGCAATCAGAAGTCAGAGATTTTAAATTAAACTCATAAATTAAACTCATTAAACATTTCTCATCAAATTCTTAGAAGAAGACCAATTTTTGTGTGTCTGTTTTATTATTATTATTTATATTTATTTAATATTTTGTTTTCCACTGGTATTTATTATTTTGAATTCTACCCAATACAGATAAGGCTTATTAATAATATAATTCAATGCTAATATTATAAGACTCTAAAAGTCAAATCAGCTTTTTTTTAAATTCTACAAGTGAATTTAGGCATTATTTAGGCATTGTACAGTATGAAAAAGTGGTTCATTTTCAGATTTGCTAAAGATTACATTTAACTGGGATATTAAACTCTTTGTGTTTAAAGAATGCATATATTTTAGATGATGGCAAAGTTAAACTAAAAGTAAAAATAGATTAAATAAACATGAGCAATTGAATATCACTTTTAAAAATCCATAAAAATAAGGCACAATGTCCTATATTAATGTAAAGGAATTTTCCATAATGATTTTTTCCAGGTTCTTTACCTGTATTTTGAAATTTGCATTTTATTGCATTGTTTAGGGTTAACAGTAATGTCTGTAAAATTACTGGAGTACATTTTCTTTTTTTCCGACCAATTATAAAAATGAAAAAAAATAAAAACTACTGATAACCAATTTAACCAAATTTCATTGAATCATCTTGAAGTCTAAACTCTAAATCTCCTGAGCTACAAAAGATCAACATCTGAGCAATGCAATTTTCCACTTAAAAAGTTAGAAGAGGTAGAAGATTTTAGCTCATAACTGTGTACCTGACACACAGATCTAATCATTCACACCTAAAAGCGCACCAACATTTAAGCAGGAATAATTAAATCTTATTCATCATCACAGAGACTCAACACAGAGACAGTCTCTCTCTCTCTCTCTCTTTTTCTCCTCGTGAAGCGGTTACACATCTGACAGGTGCTCTCCTTTCAGCCAGATTGCTTTGAGGGACAGCAGCAACTGTTGCGTCCACCTGTCTTTCCTCTTTTCTTTTCTTTTTTTCCTTTTCTTTTTAGTCTCTGTGAAAACAGCTTCACACTGAACACATTGTGCTTATTGGTCACTGTGGGTTTGATGTCATGTTAGAGTATCAGGATTTTAACAGAAGATGAACTCTCAACAGTCAATGTCACTGGCAAGGCTGATATTAAATCTGTCATGGTAAGGTCCATAGCAACACACACACACACACACACACACACACACACACACACATACACACACACAAATCATGCAATCACACTAATGCAGCCCTGCAGGGCCCCCTAGTGCTGCTGAATAGCCACTAAAATGGAAATGAGCACATACACATAATGCATGCATACCCATACACTTCTTTGATATTTGACAGGTTGTGTTTTCTTTTACTCTTTGCTGAATGCCTTCCAACACATTTGCTGACTGAGAGTTTTCAAGCTTATTCACAAGAATATAAACATCAGTGCAGTTTGTTTTAAGGCTTTCAAGACCACATACGGGTGATTTCAAGAGAGGAAATATATTTATATTTATATTTATATCTATCTATCTATATCTATATCTATATCTATCTATATATATATATATATATATATATATATATATACACACACTATATTGCCAAAAAGACCAATGACTTGTACATATGGGTACAGTCATTTTAGACACTTCCAAAACTGTTGCAACAGAGATGGAAATACAATTTTTAAATACATGAATTATGTTCCCATCGTTGTTGCCACAGATTTGGAAGTGCATTTTTCTGTTCTAAAGAAGGGGGTGTCCCAATACTTTTGTCTATATAGTGTATGTACAAGTCATTGGTGTTTGGTGATGAGTTTTTGGCTCAAGGTCTGCATTTACAGTCACACCAGAGGTGTTAAACTGGGATTAGGACTTGGTTTTATGCAGACCAGTCAAGTTCTTCCACACTGACTGAATCAATAATTTTCTTTTTGAACCTTGCCTTATACACAGAGGCATTGTCATGTTAGAATAGAAAAGGGTCCTGTCCAAACTGTTGCTATAATATTAGAAGCACACAATTTCCTAGAATATCATTATATGCTTTAACATTAAGATTTGTACTCATAGAAATTACTAAAGCAGTCAAACCTGTTCATTAGAAGGGGGCGACCCAATACTTTTGGCAATATAGTGTGTGTATATATATATATATATATATATACATACACACATATATATATATTTGTATATATATCAAATATACACTACCTGTAATGGCCAGCCTGAACTATCTAATAACCAGTTTGAACCAGCTAATGATTAGCTTGGACCAGCATTAAAAAGGGTTTTGTATCTTTTAGTCCATCTTTAGCTTTGATGCTATCAATATGCTGACAAAATGAACTTTTAGCTGATTTCCACATTTAATATTTATTATACTTTCTCTGGGAAAACAGACAAAAAAGTATTGATGACTCATGTTAAACCACACAGATTTTTGTCTTTCGGATGAAAGTATCCCTCCCCCTGCAACCATTAAATGACTAGCTAGTAAATCATGGTTAAAATGGTACAAGCCCTTCCATATCTCCAGCCCAAATTTGTTTCTCTAGGAAAAACATTAACAGAAAAGATTACTGTGCTTTCATCATGTGTACATAAACCATGTCCAGCTCAATAAATTATGCACAATACTGAAATATTTCCAAAGCTGCTAAATGGTTTAACTAAGCTGGTTTGTTAAACTGCGACTCAAAGCATTGATCTCATTGGGCTGCTTACTGGAGTAAAGCTATAAGGTTATGGCAGCGTTCTGTGCTGACTTTGCGGTATTGCTATGATGTATATCGCTCTCCTGAGAGATGCAGAACACATGCTGTTGCATGAACAAGCAGCCTGAAACATGACAGAATGACATTTGGCCTCTAGTTTCACTCCAATACTGATAAAAAAAAAAAAAGGGAGGACAGAGGGAAGTGTAAAATGCTCACCAAGGAACAGAGCCTATGACATCATCTGAAACACACATGCACACAACACACGCAGAAACTTCATAACTCAAGATGTTCCTGTTGCTAAGACAGGACAACTTTAGTCCCGCTCTGTTAGTGCTACAGACATGAATGATATCTAAAATCATGTGGCATTTTGAGGAGAGTTGTGCTATTTTTTTGCAAGTGCTCAGACTTGTGATTATCATGTGATGGATGATAAAACAGGCAAAACTCTATCTGATATGTGGAGTCTTATAGGGACCTGGATATAATAGGTATTCATACTAGTAACATGTAAATAGCTAAAAACCACACAGAACACTTTAGAGATCGAGTAGCATTGTATAGTCTTGCATAAGACAAAAATCTAGCTTGTTTAACATCTATTGTTTCAGAAGGGTGAAATTGAAAGCACATTTCTGTAATTTGGCATGATCTACTTAGAATGGAAATACTCCACTGTTCTGTTTTTCTTCAAAAGGGGAGGCGCCCATAATCAGTGTTCAAGGTTTGAGATTAACAGAGGAATCTTTCAGGTTTAAGTCAGTTCAAGAGCTCATTTTTCTTATTTAAAACGCAAAAGATATTTCACATGAGGAATAGTCAAAGTTCAATTCAGGTTGAGCATATTTGAGTGTGTTTGTGGCATAATTTAGACTTTAAATAAATGATAGGTCCTGTCCCTCCGTTTCTTTACAGCAAGCAAAAATATAGGTTATAGTGAGGCACTGGAAAGTGAATAGTGAATGAGGTCAAAATGAAAACACTAAAACATTCACCATTTTAATTGTATATCCACAATATATAACTTAAATATTCGTTAATATGATTTTTAGTGTAAAACTTGCTTACTAACCTTTTCTGCATGAAGTTATATCCAATTTTACATCTTAGTTGCTCTGACAACATAATGCCTAAAATCCTAAAATAACCACAAAAATGGTGACTTAAAGGATCAAATAATACACAAGTTTAACAGAACAATAATATAAGTGCTTTTATAAAATAACATGCTTCACATTTCTGCTTTTAAATCCTCCAAAAATGATCCCATTCCAATTGTAAGTACTTCATCATAACCTTGATTAATGCCCTTTGTTAAAGAAAACAAAGGACGAGTCAAAATTATTATTTTATTTTTTTTGTGCTAATCATACTATGCCACATATGCTGTCAATTGAGCTTGTAATATTGACTATTCAATGGTGATTTGTAAACAGGTTTGAGAATAATTTTGTTATGGTTATTCATGCAAACTGATGCAGACAAACACACACCTGAACTGGAAATAATTCAAAAAAGCAGATTGCTTATTTCCCTGCAAAGAAAACAAACATTTTCTCAGAAAATTAATCTTTTCTTATTTGAGCTTTACTCGACACTCACATTTGTGATCAAAAGCACCGCAACCTAATGTTTGCCAAATGCGTGAGTGATATTTTCCTTCCCCATTTTCTGAGTGCTTTGCTATGCGAGGTCCCATACCTTTTGATAGAGCATACTGAGAAAGAGCATGACATTTACCAGCATGCGAACACACACACAAACATTCACATCCTCATTTCAAACTCTCATATGCAGGGCATAGGTAAATCCCATCACGCTGGCTGGTAGATTTCTGTTTTATATATTCAGGGACATCAGCATAAAATACATATCCCTACCTGCATAAAATAATGTCTTACCAAATGTTCGGAATCATCTTGGAAATGGGAGGAAGCGCTTTCGCTCTTGCTTTGCACCTTTAACAGGAAACATACAAGCATGAAAGAAAATCCCTTGCCTCTCAATACATCAGTTTATATCTTACACATCAATCACAGGCCTGGCACTGGCACAACACTAAACCTGGATCACAGGCCGCATAAACCACAGCTCATTGATATAGACTCTGGCATGAGCACATTCATCTTCTTCCCAGTTCACATATGTTACTGATCACAGTAGAACCAATCTGATTTACACACCCTCATCCCTTGTGTTCGAAAGGGTCAAAAGCCAAGATTCTAATTATGGTTAATTCAAAGTGCTTGTGAAATTGGGCTTCTGAAATGGTGATGACATGTTGGGGTTATAACAGTGGGATACAAACACTGCAGTGCAGGAATACAGCCAAGGATGGTTTCGGGTTTTAGCCTTCATCCTTTATCTGTATGTAATATTTCTCTCACCTGGCCTGAGGCGTTCCAGTACTAACAATATTGCCATAATACAATGCCAGCTGTCACTGTAAACCGGAGAGCGGAGCTGGTTGTCACCGTTTTTACTTCAAAGAATATTTTTTAGGATAGGTGCGTGCCATAAAATCTTGGCTACAAAAAATATTGGACAGTTTCCACTGTTATTGCCTAGGAAAAATATATAGTTTATTAAAGACACATCGATTTCTTGTGACAACTTGCCCCAACATAAAGGATGGGCAAAATTCTGAATAAGAATTTGCTCTCTTTCTCATTTATTCATTCATAAGTGTGATTTTGAATTGAATTGCCCATGCCTAGCAAGAAGTTTAATTAGAATTTGAATAAGAATGACAGGAATTTGAACTGAAATTCAAAAGATAAAGGCTTATTGAAGTGATTTTCAAACCTAGTTTATAAATGTGGTAAATTATATGAGATAATTAAGTACAATTTTTTTTACACTTTTGAAAACCTTCAGACTACTCTACTTCCTAATATTCAAATTAGAATCCACGATTCAATCCTGTTTGCTAACCTCAATTCAACTTCAATTCAAATTAAGGAACTGAATTGGAATTTAAATTTAGAATTTACAATCAGAATTCTCAATTCTGAGTAAGTTGTCACAATGAGGACTCGCCACTAAAAATAGCAAATAAAATAAAATTTTACATTCTTTTACTCTTGACATTCTTCTCACTAAGGTTTTCTTTTCAAACATGACCTGCACTGTGGACAGACACACACAACCCCCCCGTAATGATGGATCTGCCAGCCTGCATCTCTGGCTCTCTGGAGAGGACCTAGTTAAGACAGATTTGGACCTCAGGTCACAGAAACTCCAACTGGGCATGTTAGCCAGCAACAGTAGGCCTCCTTATCCCGGTGTTTAACCCTTACCCACCATGGCATTAATACAGAAGGGGGTGAGGTGTGGTGACCGCTCTAACTGTTCTCTGATATTAGCACAAAGAGACATACATGTTTAGTGACAGCTTAAAGTTTATCTGAGAAACTAATAGCTTAGAGCGGTGATACTAATGAGCATTAATTAGTCTCATATGTAGCAGGGAAGAATTACAGCAGAAAAAAAATGTATATATATTTTTAGTATGGATATAAAGTACAACTGACAGCAAAAGTTCAGCAATGTTATTTAAGGTCTGTGAATGTGCCTATCGGTTTTTGTCCTTATAGCCATTTATTTTGTGGAATAAAACATACTGAATCTTCACCTTGGTGATCTGCCTCAACAGGGAAGGTGAGTGGCGTGCCTGAAGGACTCACCCAGGATTTTTACATTAACATCAAGACTCCAGCTGACATTCTTCATGAGCCAAGCAAAAGCCCCCCACTGCTTTTACACCTGAAGCCCCCTCTCTCCATCTCTCATATTTTTTTCTCTCAGAGAACAAAAAAAACTTACGTTCTCTCACTTCTCTTTCACCAGAAGGTATCCATCTGATTTTGCCAGAGAAAACTGAACCTCCTTAAGCAATACTTTATTTTCTGTAACAAAAGTTCTGATAAAAAAAAAATCTTTTAAAATATGAGGATTTAAACACTCTTTCAATGGAATATTTCGATTGTTGAAAAATTGTTGACATTGGCTACACTACTGCTCTGCTCTACTGTTTGAGCTGTAAGAACTCTCATTTATTTATATTATATTTTTTTTATTTATTTACATTACATATAATTTGACTGCTTCCATTGTCCTCATTTGTAGATCGCTTTGGATAAAAACGTCTGCTAAATAAGTAAATGTAAACGTAAATATATAATTTAATAATAATAATAATAATTCATTATTCTTTGAATTATAAACAATAGGATAGAGTTATTAGAAGATGACTGTAGCAACATAATCCCATTTATTTCAAGGATACTCATCAAAAAATAAATATGTAGACATTATGATTATTGTCTTAGAAACAAATAGTCTTTTACAGTCAGTCTGTCAATATTACAGAAATGTCCATTGCTCATGCACCGGTTTCAGTTACCCGGGTACACAGCAGTATCATTGGTGGCAGGAGATTTTAGGATATATCAAACCACAAGATAGCTCAAATGACCAATCAAAGTAAAGTATTTTAGAGAGCCATAAAATGAAATAATCTTTAATGAGGCACCAGAATGTTTAAATTCATAAGGCACTTTGACTTTGAAATATACATATACATTATCCATTCAAATGAATGTATTAATTAATGAATTTGTGCACTTCATACAAATCTACTCCAACTGAAGTATATGGGTTTCATTGGTTTAAGCCAGGTCATTCATCCCAAAGGAGGCATGACTGGACAGCATCATGTTAAAGCATATTCAGACGCACATACGGAGATGACCACTATTTCAAAAAGGCATATACAACGCACACAAAGGTAACACTCTGATCCTGAACATCTGTATGCAGTTTCAGTGGTAAAAGATCTCATAGATCTTGCCTGTAGCTACAGACCTGTCTCTAATAACCAATAACAGATCACTCCAATCAGTCTAATGCTAGAGGAAGCCCTGCACCATCCAGACAGCTATTGGTTTAAATATCAGAAAATACACATCTTCAAAAGATGACATCCAAATATTTTTTTATTCCCATTCCTGTTCTGGCTTTCATTTCCTGCCCTAGGAGAAGGGCGTGTATGAGTGTGTGTGTGTGTGTGTAGACCTGGAAGCTTGAGCAGAACGTCACATGGCTCTGGTTTAGGTGGAAAATCAAACACAGTTGTGGGCAGGCACCGATTTAACCAAAATAGGTGCTTTAATCATTTTTATGGATAGTGGGAGTTTACAACCTTTATATGTATTTATGTACTCTCAGACTAGGAGAGAGGCATAAATCATGCGGTCACTGCAGGAGAGGAGAA
>JAFVLL020008504.1:0-18269 GCA_021397915.2 Tor tambroides
CACAGGTGTGGCATACCAAGATGCTGATTAGACAGCATGATTATTGCACAGGTGTGTCTTAGGCTGGCCACAATAAAAGGCCACTCTAAAATGTGCAGTTTTATCACGCAGCACAATGCCACAGATGTCGGGAGCGTGCAATTGGCTTTACCATAATGGTAATGATGGGTTTTAGTGTTGTGCGAGATGTAAACCATCACTCTGTGAAAGATTTTTTTAAAGTATATTTCTTCATTTTTGGATGAATTGCTATTCTTGTAAATGTAGCAGCACAAATGGGTCTTCTGAAGCAGTACAATATTTTAGACTGAAATTTAAATCATTGATCAGCTCATGCAGACACAGCCCAGACAAATACTGCTTCTTCACACCACATGAAGGACATCATGATATCCAAGGATCAAGGATGTTAGATGTAATGTAGTGTGCCACTATTTTTGATTCAGACTGTATTGGCAGAATGAAAAACATATTAAATTTCAGTTTGCCTTTGATTCAGAGTCATTATGCTTCACAAGAATAGAGTTGGGTCTTGACAGTTCTAGTTCTAGTAGGCTTTCTTAATATGGATTACAAAAAAGGTCTTGTGTGTTATATTTCTACTTGCACTTATCTTAAAGTTGCTTTGGGTTTGTATAAAGGTGTGTTGATTTATTATTTATATTTATTAATTTATATTTATTTGGTTGTTTTATTAATGAAAAACCCAATTCAATTCAAGCTCAAGAACATTCAGCTGATACATCCCTGAAAGATTTCCCAATTAAATCCAGTTCACCGACAGCTCTGGAAGACATGTTGTGAAAATTACAAGTTTAGAAATGTACTGCAGGGTTTTAAATGGGCACAGGCCCTACTGAATAAACACCTAACGTCAACAGACTGCAGGACTCTGTGCCATACAAGGTGCTCATGTCTCGGCCACAAATAGGCAAATCCACTCCTGCGGCTCCTCGAAAGTGGACGCCATCGCCCCAACGGTCCGACCCCGACCAGGAGATACAAAGAGTGGACACAAGGACAATGTAAAAACCAGATGGACGGAAGAACTCCAACTGATTTCTGAAACCCCACAACTGAGTCTTGCAAAATCAAGAGGATATCAAGAGGATAAGACAAATTTAGGTAAGTGTTTCCTTTGGCATTTTATTTAAATTTCCATTCATCAGTATAACACTAATGCATGCCTTTTGCAGGTGATCCAGATGATTTCGTACTCATATCCACCACACTTACCATTCGTGGGAACCTTTGTTACAGTCACATTATTTCTTTAGTATAAATGTGTGTTCTATAGAGCACATCATGTTCATTATTTAGTGCAAATCACATTATGTAGTGAAAATCATGTTTGTTCTTTAATGTCAGTAATGTTTGTTTCATTCCAATAATTCATGTTCGTGAATGAAAATCATGATTGTTTTGTTTATTTCTGTCAATAATACTTGTTACAACTGTTCAAAAAATTTTCAGTAAACTTTGTCTTCCAGTTGAGCGCATCTGCTAAATATCATAGATTGAGATGTTAGTGTTAATGTAAACCACAAAGTTCAAAGGAGATGCATAAAGAGCATATTTCCAGGTATTTCAGAGAAGGAAACCTGTTCTATCTCTATCCTCATGAGGGGTTGTTGACTCAAGAATAGTCCAATCCGTGAATGAATTGTTCATTGCAATTTAACAAGTTCACTGAGAAGAATCAGCTCATTCATGACGTTTGTCTGACCATACAGTAGACCATTTTCAGATCTTAATCGATTTTAAAACCATGGGAGACCACAGACATGAAGACAGTTTCAATAGATTTTAGCCTTATAATCCTCTGAACGCACACACTAGATGATTCGACCAGACCGCGAGACCACACACTTGATGATTGTAGGAAGGATTTCACAGTGACACGAGATCTCACGGAGACTCGCAAGATCAAACGTGACTAGAGAAGAAAAACAAATGGAGAACAATTAATAAGCTGGCTGTCCTGGGGCCTGTGTCATAAACAAGTTTACCAAACAAGACAGGTTTATTTCAGTTAATCTGACATGTTGTCAGTTGATTTGGTTCAAAATAAATCAGACTAACTGAAATAAGCCTGGCTTATTTGGTAAACTTGTTTTATGAAACAGGCCCCTGGTGTGTGTTCTGTTTCACAGTGAAAAACAACATAAAAAATAATATGGGTGATATTCTTTCTGTGATATAAGTTTTAGCAGTTATTATGATGAAATGGTACATGCCCAGGAGCGGGGGAAAAAACATAAACCAACTGTGCAGCAAAAAATTATAATTTATTTAAAAGGAAAGTATGCCCCATAAATAATTTTAATAATAAATAAGTATATATATGTAGATATTTAATATTTTATTTTATATTATCAAAAATGCTGATATATAGTATTAGAAACACTGCAATATACAGCACCCTCCAGAAATATTGGCACCCCTGGTTAAGATGTGTTAAAAGCCGTAAAATAAATTACATTTTTATTGCAGAAGCATAATCTCACACTGAAAATTTTAGAAAAATCTAACCTTTAAACAAACAAACAAAAAAATAAAAATAATTGCTTTTTATAAAATCAACTGTTCCACAATTATTGGGACCCCAAACAATTCCTATAAAATAAATGTAATTGAAGCATTTTTGTAATTTTTACTATAGGTTTTAAAGTTGATCAGAGTATCTAGAAACTTTAATGAGTAATTCATGACCACCTGTTTCCCTGTGGTATAAATATGACGTGACACAGGGGCCTATTTCTCTTATCCACTCTTCAACACGGGAAACACAAGAGAATACCCCATTCAAGATGTGTGTCGACCTTCATAAGTCACACGCCTAAACTTGCCCATATCTACAGTCAGAGGAATCATTAAGATGCTTAAAACTACTGGAACAGTGACAAGTTTCACAAGAGGAGTGAAAAAATCTCCAAAGCTCACTGTTAGAGAACTGCATCAGAGAGTGGCATCTTGGGGTCACAAAGTCTCCATAACAACCATCAGACGCTATCTACATGCCAACAAGCTGCTTGGGAGGCATGCAAGGAAAAAGCATTTTCTCACCTACAATCACAAACGTAAACGTCTGGAGTTTGCTAAGCGGTACTGGGACTTCAACTGGGACCGTGTGCTTTGGTCAGATGAGACTAAGCTTTTTGGCAACAAACACTCTAAGTGAGTCTGGCATAAAACAAAAGATGAGTATGTGGAAAAGCACCTCATGCCCACTGTGAAGTATGGTGGAGGATCTGTGATGCTGTGGGCCTGTTTATCTTCCAAAGGCCCTGGGAACCTTGTTAGGGTGCATGGCTTCATGAACTCTTTGAAATACCAGCACATTTTAAATCAAAACCTGCTGCCCTCTGCCAGAAAGCTGAAGATGGGTCGTCATTGGGTCTTTCAGCAGTATAATGACCCAAAATCTACACAAAAATGGTTCAGCAGACACAAAATCAAGCTCCTCCCATGGCCATCTCAGTCCCCAGACCTCAACCCAATTGAAAACCTGTGGGGTGAGCTGAAGAGGAGAGTGGATAAGAGAGGACCAGGACTCTGGATGATCAAGAAAGATTGTGCAAGGTCAAAGATCCCGCTCTCTGTATTCTCCAATCTTGTGAAATGTTATAGGAGGAGATTAAGTGCTGTCTTGTTGGCAAAAGGGGGTTGTATGAAGTAATAACATCAGGGGTGCCAATAATTTCACATGATTTCATGTTAAAAAAAAATTAATTAATTAAAAAAAAAAATCTTAATGTGGGATTTTTTTTTCCACTGAATAAATGTACTTCAATTAAAGGTTGGATTTTTCTCTCTTTTTTTTTTGCATTGTGGTTCTATGAATTGAATTTATTAGAAGCCTAAGAACACATCTTAACCAGGGGTGCCAATAATTGTGGAGGGTGCTGTATTATTAGAAACACTGTGATATAAGTACTGCATTAACAACATCTGAATTTAAATAAGTAGAAAAAACAATCTGTGTGTGTGTGTGTGCGTGTCTGACTCATTTATAAGTCAAATAATTAAAATATTGTATATTATTGTTATTGTTATATGTGCGTTATTGTTCTTTGAATAAAAAAAGTCAAATAATCAATTTTGCACAGCTAATAATAAGTCATTACCTATTTATTGTTGCATTTGTTTATTTATTTTTTTTGAATAATCCGTGGCCCTAACAAAGCTTTAATTTTATTGAGAAAGCTTGCATGAAAATTTTGCCGAGTAGTAGATGTGCTACACTCATTAGCACTTACTTTCAGTGCACAACTAGACGTGTCTTTAAATATGTATTTAAAAAAGACTCTGAATACATGTTTTATTGTTTGAATGGTTTACTTGGTTGTATGTAAATTTTCAAGCCCTTCTGAAATTTGCGTTTGAACGGGACTTTTATTTTGGTGTGGTGATGTGACGTCATAAGGCTGCGCCGCGCTCCTGCGTCTGTGATTCGGCTGAAGAAAGGTTTGTTTTGAAGTGAACTTTTTTTTTGTCAATGCTAATGATGTAAAATGGCTGAATAATTGTTTAATGTAAGACTGTAATAATTTATCTAACGTTAATGTACGTTATTGTGAGAGCAAATCGTATTTCCTGTTGGGTTTTAATGTTATTCCAGTACTGTGGCTATCCTCTTCATCTGGGACACGTTCAGGCTCACACAGGTGCCCAACGTTTTGCTACGGTTTTCGGGTTGAACAACATGTTTCCTGGAAACGGTGTGCAACGGGGTTTGAGATAAGTTTTCTCTTGTTTGGTGGGTGTGTCAAAAATGTCAGCCCAATCAGCAGCAACGTGTATATAAACCACGCGGTATTAAAGAGACAGCTCGCACAATGGGTCCAAGTGAAGTCATTTAATATGTGTCCGCTGCAGCTCGGTATACGCAACAATTGAAGATATTAGAAGACATGTTTGTCGTAAGAGTTTTATAGTAACAACATAGCATATCAACATGATGATGATGATGAATTTGTAAGTAAATGTAATTAACATCAAAATAAATTCACAAGAGCAAGTATATTGTTTGCACATGTTTATTTACATTAAAGGTAAAATAAGTGAAATAATAAGAGCACAAGTATAGATCTGGAACTTCTCTAAGTCTGTCTAAATATCATGTAGTAATTGCAATGTCTTCTGGTCCATATCCTTTCCTTAGGAAGGTGTGCTAGACACTGAGTAAGGCAACATACAAATACTATACATATTTATATATTTGCTGTATTGTGGAGTGACACTTTCATAAACTTTTCTATGCTCCTTTGATTATATAATGGTAAATATTAAAATATCATAGCACAACAACAGTGATCAGCAATAATGATAAGCCTAATACTCACAATAAAAATAATAAGGTCATATAGATCATAACACAGTCTCGGAGGTAAGAAGTGGATTATCCTTCACTTGAAATTTCTTTCCATCCTGAAATGCGATGGAAATGTTGGATCACAATAATTAGGAACCACAGTTTCCACAAATCCCTTCACTCGATTGGGGTGCTCTCTTTTATTCTGGACGGCAAGGGCAGTGACTGTAACATCGAGCGTATTTTGCAGTATTAAACACATATTTATACCGATTTCATCAGGCTCCGAAAATCCTTCAAAAAGAGCACAAAGAATGGCCTTCTCAGCTGCCATAGTTGCTACTCTTGCGTCACCAGAACAGAGTGTTCAACGCACCACCGTTTCCGTTTAATAAACGTTACGCACCGTTTTTTTGGGGCTGAACACAGCCCTGTTCTTCATTATTTTGCAAGCCTTCTTGCTGTTGGCTGAGTAGAAATCAAATGTTAATTTCATTACTCTAATTTGAAATGCAACAGTTTGGATTAGACAACATTTAATTATGTGACAAGAGCGTTAGACTGTGTGAAAAAAGCTGCTGCACTTTGAAATAAACAATGAATGATATTTGATATGTCAAATATTTGTAAAATCATGTAGCCTACACCCTTGAACATTTTATGCTTAAAGCTTATTATGTTTTTATACTTCATTTCTAGCTGTTGCCACATTATTTTCCTTATTTTTGTCTGTGAGATATCAAGAAAAGTAACTTCCCGCTCTGCCAGTTTTCACCCCTAATATTATAATAGTGATTCAGAATTAAAGTTGCGTATTGACTCAAAGTATGCAGACCTCTTGTTGTAGGGTGCTGTTGCCATGGTGAATCATAATTTTGGAGCACCATTGATCATTGCCTTTTCTGTTAATTTTCTTTTTCTCATTTTAATCATGACCGTATCAACCACACAGAAAAACTGGTGAAGCAACTGAGATCTGTGTGACACTATTATAAAGATGGCGTTCATTAAAGAGGAGAGTGAAGACTTCAGGATTGAAGAAGTATTCAGTTTGAAACAAGAAGATACTGAGGAACAAACAGGTTGGATTTCATTCGGATTTGGTCCTTATTAAAATACCAGTCTCTACAGAAATAAATGATATTTTTGTGTCCTAATTTAAGTGGGTTTGTTTAACATGGAGCATCATGTATACAAACATGTTAAGATTACATGACCAGACAAATATTAATACTGCCTTCAAGTGCAGCTGAGAAGATTCGTTATGTCATCCATTACATAAAAATAAATAGCTTATTAATAACCTAAAAGATAGTACATAGGAACCTCACTGTTAACTGCCCAATATCAACTCTGAACTGAAAACAATGACTGCCATTCATTTACTTAACTATGCAATTACAATTAAAAAAAGACTGATTTGTAATTTCTCATTCTCAAAACCAGTGATTCTGTGAAAAGATGTTGATTTTAATGTGGGTGTGGAAGAATTCAATGTCCAAGTCAAGAGTGTAAGGGTGCAATGCATCACAAATCTCATGGTTCGGATCATATTACGGGTTGTGAGCTACAGATGGGATAGTTTTTTGGATAAGCAAAAAAAAAAAAAAAGTAAAAAATATTATTAAATTATTATTATTAGTAAACTGCACAACAAAAACTAGTAGCATAACTAATAAAGGTGAATCATCATTAAAGACAAATCAACTGACAGTAATAAAATAAGAACAAACTAATTATAAACAAATAAAAGACAACAAAGCTACAAATAAAGTAAGAGCTAAGATTAGTTTTAAGTCAGAAATGGAATTAAGTGTAAAATAATACTACTTAGTGTTCACTTAGTGTTGTAATTTAATAATAGATTAATAGATTCATTTGTGTTTTGTTGTTTGATTAACATTAAGGACACAGACAGCAGGTTTTTATAGGCTGCTCTTTCACCTCAAGCGTGTGAACAGCGTAAAATCTCTTCCTAGATTTATTTTACAGTTCAAGACAGCCTGTTGGGCAGGTTGGTGATTAGTGATGCTTGGATTATATCTGCGGGTGCTGTGGATAATCTGCGAGTCGGGTAATAAAAAACAACTGCATTCTGATTATTTGCAGGTGGGTCGCTTGATCCCCAGGACATAGGAAAGGTAAGTTTTTTCACACTATGACAATGGTTGTGGTAGTAGGCTTGTTCCTTTTTCTTGGCTGCAGGGCAATGCTATGCAAAGGTCATCCTTACCATGGAAAAAACAAAAAGTTGGGCACACACAAACAGACCTGTTCTTAAAATGTTCACTTAGGTCTATATTTTATTGTATGTATTCACTCTCATGGAATTTTACAGATATTTGCTGTTTTGTTACATCATATACAAGGTGTGTGAAACCCTTTTTTTTTTTTTTTGGTGAAACCAAACACCAATGACTTATACATATGGGTACAGTCATTTTAGACACTTCCAAAACTGTTGCAACAGAGATGGAAATACAATTTTTAAATACATGAATTATGTTCATCACAGAGCTGCCACAGATTTGGAAGTGCATTTTTCTGCCCTAAAGAAGGAGGTGTCCCAATATTTTTGTCTATATAGTGTATGTACAAGTCATTTGTTGGCAAGTCATTTGAGTTTTTGGCTCAAGGCCTGCATTTACAGTCATACCAGAGGTGTTAAACTGGGATTAGGACTTGGTTTTATGCAGACCATTCAAGTTCTTCCACACTGACTGAATCAGTAATTTTCTTTTTGAACCTTGTCTTATACACAGAGGCATTGTCATGTTAGAATAGAAAAGGGTCCTGTCCAAACGGTTGCTATAATATTAGAAGCACACAATTTCCTAGAATATCATTATATGCTTTAACATTAAGATTTATACTCATGGAAATTACTAAAGTAGTCAAACCTGTTCATTAGAAGGGGCGACCCAATACTTTTGGCAATATAGTGTGTGTGTATATATGCCTATTCAATGGACCTAATACTAGACTGCTATACTTTTTAATTTAGGTAAAAGCTATGACCAATGCTGAACGTCAGAAAGCTTTCAGAGAAACACACAAAAATGACAAACACTACAAAGAGAAAGAGAGAAGAAGAAAGAGAGAGGAAAGAGCCAGAAAAAAAACTCAGCAAACTGATGAGGAGAAAGAAAGAGTGCGTACTCTTGCAAAAGAGAGACAGAGGAAAAGGAGACTCCGTCTTAAATGTCAAAGTTTAAATGTACAAGTGTCTCCTGTCCTGGCATACAAGAGTAAGCAGTCTCTTTGGAGGACAGTCAAACGTGCCATTTCTTCTCTTCCTCAAAGTCCAAACCAAAAAAAAAGGCAGTGATAAAAAAGATTGTTGATGCAGTTGGAATCGTTGAGCACAGTGAAATGAAACAAGCAGACCTATCGGTTACAACAGACACATTAAAGAAAAGCAGTTTTATGTGCGGGATGACATCTCACGACAGGCACCTGGAAGGAAAGATTCTGCTGTCATAAAAGAACATGGAGTTAAGAAGACCTACCAAAAGAGGGACTTAACTATGTCTGTTTTAAAGGCATATAGAACCTTCCAGAAAGAAAACCCAGAGATTAAAATAGGAAAATCAAAATTTGCAGCACTGTGTCCAGGGGAGGTCTTCACAAAGGCAGAAACTCCTCGTAATCTTTGCCTCTGTAAATACCACGAGAACACACAAATTCTTCTTGAGAGTGTACATAAACACATCCCACGACATGCCTTCGAAAGCATATCAGCATTTATCAGAGCTCTGGTCTGCAGTCCTGATTCTCCAGAGTGTATGTTAAATGGGTGTGAAACGTGTGATGCAATTCTCCTTAAGAACATCATTAGGAACATCCCAGATGAAGCTAAGAACATCCAAACAATGTGGTATTCATGGGAATCTGAAGGGGGATTTCAGGTGAAGAAAGAGAAGAGTGGAGTATTGGGAGATGTGCTCGCATTGCTTCTGGCATCAGCAAATAAATTTCATAAGCACTGCTTCATAAAAAGAAAGTGCAGTTTCCAACAGAAGAGGAAAGACACAAGTGAGACTACAGCGGTGTTACAGATTGATTTTGCAGAAAATTACACTAATGCATATCAAGATGAAATCCAGGCAGCCCACTGGACCAGCAAACAAGTCACACTCTTTAATGCTGTTGGATGGAGCAAAGCAATCCTATGCTATTGCAATCCTATGCTATTGCAATCCTATGCTATTGTCAGTGATGCACTGGCCAAGGTGGTGTGGATGACCTCGTGAAAAAAAAATCCAAGCATGGAAAAGTTGCACATCTTCAGTGATGGAGCAGCATTGCAGTTTAAAAACAAATTCATTTGGTCATTCATGTCTACAGTCTTCGGGGACATCTTTCCAGGGCCTGGAATCCAGGCCTTAAGGTATGACTATTTATTCAAATGTTTTATATCATTTTGGACTTGGGCAACATAGAAAAGGTGATTGCCTGAAGATCAATTACAAAGAGAAGTCCAGCAGGGAGTTCGTCGGCCTTGTCACTGATTTGGATCCTGATGGGCTTGAAATGCAGTTTCTAAGGAGAAATGATGAACTGGGTATTGTCTATATCCTGCCCACAAAGGAGGACAAGTCTTGGGTGGAGAAAGGACAAATTATCCAGCATCTCCATCCTTTCGTTGACAACAGAGGCCGTTATCATTTCAAAGAGGCAGTACTGGCAGAGTGAATGAATGAAAAATATTCATTAAGAAGAAAATTCATGAATTATAATTTTAATGAAAGATAAAAGTGTTAAGCATGAACAAATGAAATGTTACATCACCCTCATCATCAATTATTTCACATGTTGTATTATAATGTGGGATCCAGTCTAATAAATGTGATTATAATTCTAGGTGTGAGTTCGAACCCTGGGGCTACAACCAATGTGCCCTTTTAAAAATCATTACAATAATTTCAGATGGTTTTCTTAATGTCAAAACTAGTATTCAGAGTAATTTTATGTGTCAACAAAAGTGACATCATGATTTGATTGTTGATTTCCCAAACAGATTTTGTGTGCATTTCAGACACGTCACATCCATAACTTTCAGATCCAGCATTTTGATTGGCTAATGTTGTCAGAGGTAGCAAGTGTATGGCCCCTCTCTGGAATGTGTTTTTTTTTTTTTTTGCATAGCTTAAAGTTCATGTTTCCTATGCATAATTCACTTTCCAGGACAGTGTCTTACCAGGGAATCTACAAATAAAATTTGCCAGAGGAAGAATATACAAGTAGAAAAGCAGAGGCCAATGGACTAATACTAAGCCATGTGGCACTTTGTGTTTGATGAAACTACTATTCATTTACACATGGTAGAAGTTTGATAGATAAGACCTGACTTACTCCAGTGCTGTTGGGTACAATGGGGCACAGAGGTCTCCCCATCGTTGTCAGTCTTCTGCCAGCACTTCAGCTTCATCCCAGGATATGCTGGCATGCTTAAGATCGTTGATAAAGGTTTGGCGCCAGGTGGTGCAAGGTCAGCCATGCTTGGGCCCCAGGGGACACCAATGCATTGTCGTTGCATTCGCAGTATATGCTTGGCTAGCCTGAGTCGTCGCTGTGTGATGGTAAATTGAAGGCTGTTGGAATTTCCCTGGTGCAAGACTTTTTCACTGGTGATCCGGATCTTAAGAATGTGCCAGAGACATCGCTGGTCGAATGTGTTTATCCTCCAGATAGTGTTCACCGTTAGCTTCCATGTTTCGCATACATAGATTGTGCCTTTGGGCATCAATGGACAACTTGATCTTAAGAGAGATTGAAGCTGACAACCAGAGGCCTGTTTCGTAAAACTAGTTTACCAAATAAGCCGGGCTTATTTCAGCCAGTCTGACTCATTATCAAATGATTTTGTTCCATGAAGCAAATTTAACATACTGTAAATAGAAAACAGACTACATTTTAACTGAGAAAAATACACCTTAACTTATTTGAGCTAGTAATTATGGCTGTATTAGCTAGCTTACATTTGATTTAGAAGTTACTGCCATCATAAAAATGTACTTATACGTAGGATTAAAATTTTACGTCACATTTAATGTCCAACAACACATTTTAGCAAAATGTATATTTTACTCAGAATTACTGCGCTACTATTTGATTGTACTCCATCTGTTTAGTGCACATGCGTACAGCAGTGCTCCTCGCTCACTTCTTACAGCAAAATGGATATATTTGCATGATTTTCTAACATTTATAGATAGAGAATATACCTGTCACATGTCAGTTATGCACTGAGGAAAACAAATGCATTAAACAGCACAAATATATTTGCTCTTTTCCAAGCTGGATCGATTTGATCCATGATGGACATTAAGGGCAACTTAAGAATACGCGTGCACATCAAGTTAGCTTGACTCAATGAACCTGGATCAAATTAGTGAGATTGTGTAAATTTAAATTGTAGCCCCAGTTGATTTGTTAGGTCATTTCTTTGTCAGATTTTGGTCTTTAATCCCCACTTTTCTTAGTGTCTTTTATAAAACAGGCCTTGGATGTGCTGGAGGTGTCGTAAGACAGCCCAAGCTTTCTTGATAGGCCTATTTCACAATATGGCGACCGAGACCGGAAGTAGGGTAGCGGTACTTCCGGTCGCGCCACCGCTACGATCGCCATTCATTAAAATAATGGCTTGCGAACAGCTTGTTTTCTCACAATCGTTAAATTATCTGCCAAAAGTCAGAATTGCAGATGTTGTCCGTTTTGTTGAGAATTTTCAGGGAGATGTGAAGAGATCCAAATTGGACAAAGGGTACAAATTCTTTTTTGAGCAATTTATTTTTGATTATCAAGGTATGTATAATGAGCCAGTTGCCATGATACTGATTTTCAAATTCATTTACTTGTATGGATGATTTTCGAAGCGGTTTAATAAAATCAAATTTCTTGTTAACTATGTGTGTGTGTGTGTGTTTTGTGTGCGCGCGTGTGTTCGGACACTTCAGTCTCAAATATTATTGCAGGGAAAGTGGTCATTAGGGCCAGATGTTACAGATCGTTAAGAAAGCGCGAAGAACCACATCAGCTTGAGGTAAATACATACAGGACTTAGTTGAATAATACCTTTTTTGATAACAAAATGGTTTCCAATGTAGCCTGTTAGTCATCTCACAGTCCATAGCAACAGTAACTGTATAATCTAGGAAGGAAGCACCTTCTGCAGTTAGGATTAAAAAAAAAAAAAAGAGGATGGGATTCAGTTTTTTTTTCTGTGCTTAGTGACATTTTATTTATGCAGCAATGGTCATTTTAACCTCTGTGCAGTGTTCAGGGTATTTCAGGACCCCAAATGACATGACACTTGATTTTTTTTAACACTTACTACATCTACACACACAAAACCAAAACAGAGATTGGAATGTATGATTGTATATTAGTGTAATAAAGTCACTCAGGATGTACATCTAGTCTCTTTGTTTAAAATTCTAATTTTAAATGTGTTTTCCAGTAAATGGCAGAAATCTACCACTAAAGTATGGCACATTTTTCATATCACCATGAATAAAATCAAGACATGTAGATATTCTTTAAAGTTAACTACATATTTTGTATAAACATTTATTTCATATAAACATGTAATACCTTTTTCCAAAAATTAAGACAAAAAGTTTAAACAAAAATACCATACTATATAGTAAAACTTACAACTGTATAGTAAAAACATTAAAGTGAGTGATGTTACAATTCATGATTGTTATAAAATCATATTTTTAATGTCTGGGGTCTCTAGAGACCCCAAACAGCCACAGTATACACCCTAACTGAACAGCACACAATGGTTAAATAAAGGTGTGAAATATATAAAAGTCTTTCTATCACTTTCTTCAGATCACACTTGAAGCCAACACCCCACCTCAAATGGCAGCATATTCGTGCTCTTGTGCTGCTGGAAAAAGTTTGTGCAACCATCTGGTTGCACTTCTTTACCAGACAGCACATTTTAGTACACTTGGAACCAAAAATGTTCCAACCGCCCTTGCATGCACAAGCAAACAGCAGGCCTGGCATAGGCCCCGAACCCAGGTAAAATAAATAAATAGATAGATAGATAAATAAATACATATGAAGAGTTTGGTTCCAAAACGCCATAAATCCATTTTGATTAATTTGAGTAAAAATGTGTTTTCATTACCAAGAAAGTGGCAAGATGAAAAACACTATTTTCTGTTTCAAACTTTCACATAGCATCTTTAGGTTATAATAACAGTAAAAATTCAAATCCAGATTTTGATTTTCAAATATTTATTATAAAAACTCATCTTTTTTCCCCAAAATGCAATAAATCCATGACATGTTTTTTCCCCTTCTTCTTAAAAATGCACTAAATCCATTGAATAATATAAAAGTTATTTTTTTCATATTGAAAATATTGAAAATACACAACAAAGTAAGTTGATCCACAGATGACAGCCTCTGAACTTGGTCAATACTAGTCTTATATAGGAGGCACTGGACTAAAAATATACTCAATCAGTCTTTGCCATGTTATATTCATTTAGTTGACTAGTGCTATACACTGTAGGCTATATAACAAAAACATTATCTATATTTAATTTGGAAGAGCTCGGTGAGTTTCTCATTTGAAAAGTAGATCCCCACAAAAAAGTGTGGGAACCCCTATTCTAAGGAAATACCCTGGAATGACGACCAGTCTTATCACATAGCTCTCTTTCTCTCTCTCTCTCACACACACTCACACACTTATTTGACGATCTTATTTGTGGACTTTTAGCTGTTGTACCATCATGCCTGACCTTCTCTCAGACAAACTCACACAGCTCTCTGTGCCCACCTCCATCTGTCAGTGGATCCAGCTAGTGAGGCTGGAAACTCACATCCAGCACCCTCACCATCAGCACTGGAGCTCCTCAGGGATGTGTTCTCTCCCCACTGCTCTTCTCCCTTTACACGAATGACTGCACATCTAATGACCCCTCTGTCAAGCTCCTGAAGTTTGCAGACGACACTACAGTCATCGGCCTCATCAAGGACGGAGACGAGTCTGCTTACAGACAGGAGGTTGAGCAGCTGGCTGTCTGGTGCAGTCACAACAACTTGGAGCTCAACACGCTCAAAACAGTGGAGATGATAGTAGACTTCAGGAGGAACCCCCCTGCACTCCCCCCACTCACCATCATGGACTCTGGGTTCCTGGGCACCACCATCTCCCAGGACCTGAAGTGGGACATTCATATTGACTCTATTGTGAAAAAGGCCCAGCAGAGGCTGTATTTCCTTCGCCAGCTGAGGAAGTTCAACCTGCCACAGGAGCTGCTGAAACAGTTCTACTCTGCCATCATTGAATCTGTCCTGTGTTCATCTATAACTGTTTGGTTTGGCTCAGCTACCAAAACAGACATCAGAAGACTACAACGGACAGTCAGGACTGCTGAGAGGATTATCGGTGCCCCTCTACCCAACCTCCAAGATCTTTATATCTCCAGAGTGAGGAAAAGGGCTAAGAAAGTCACTCTGGACCCCTCACACCCAGCTCACTCTCTCTTTGAACTGTTGCCCTCTGGCCGGCGCTACAGATCACTGAGCATCAGAACAGCCAGACACAAGAACAGTTTTTTCCCCCAGGCCATATCCCACCTGAACAACACACAACACACCCCAGTACTGTACATCGGTAAATAACTCATCAAACCCTCATCTGTACATAAGACATATGCACATTCACAGTTCTGTCTATGGACATTTTTTTCTTTTCTGTATATTTGTCTTTTTCATTACTGTTGTTATTTATAATTTGTCTATTCTCTTCATTATTAGTGTTTTTTATTACCTTAATTATATGTTGTCTGCACTGTTTGTTGCATGTTTGTACTTCTGTACTGGAAGCTTCTAACACCAAGACAAATTCCTTTTGTGTGTAAACACACTTGGCAATAAAGCTCTTTCTGATTCTGATTCACACTTTATTAAAGAATTTGCTGATTTTCTATCAGAGTTAGTGCTAGCTGCAGATAAAGTCTTAATTGTTGGTGATTTTAACATCCATGTTGAAAGATGCATTAGGATCAGCATTCATAGACATTCTGAATTCTATTGGGGTTAGACAACATGTCAGGACCTACTCATTGTCGAAATCATACTGTCACATGGAATTGATGTTAATGATGTTGAAATTCTGCAGCAAAGCGATGATATCTCAGACCATTATCTAGTCTTGTGTAAACTCCATATAGCTAAAACTATAAATTCTACTCCTTGTTACAAGTATGGTAGAACCATCACTTCTACCACAAAAGACTGCTTTGTAAGTAATCTTCCTGATTTATCTCAATTCCAGAGGTGGAAAGTAACAAATTACCTTTACTCGCAAATTACTTTACTTTTACTTAAGTGTATTTTGTTTGAAGTATTTTACTTTGCTACATTTAACACTAATTAATGAGCAGAGTTGGGTATAAGTTTGTAATCTAATTACTTTTCCTGGTAACACAGTAAAGTAATGAGTTACATTTTAAATTTATGTAATTTGATTAAAGTTACTTATGTCAATAAAATTACGTTACTTAAGTTACAAATGCAGTGTTAAAAAAAAAGAAGTAAAAATCATGTTTTGCGCGTCAGTATGCCCTTTAATAAATCACCGGAGAATGCGAGCTAAAATGCAGACGAGTCCTACAACATTTAGATGCAATGAAAGGTTGCCTATCATATTTCAAAATGTTGCACTCGACATATTTTAGTCTGACATTATAGTTTGGGAAAAGTTCAACAAGTGAATGTGTACAAGTTTATGTCACAGTAACACTAATAAAGTAAAAAAATAAATGACTCATCAGAATGAGATCAACCGCTGGATTAAACCGCGTTGGCATCACAAATCAAGGCTTATTCCTCACAGCGCGTCTTCTTCCAAAAACGAAAAGTAGCTGAGATGAACTTGAACCTTTCTACAGAGGTGAAATGAGCGTTTACATGTTCACGCATCTCAAGCTTGGTTTCGCGTGGATGATTATCTAATAGCGCGCGATGTGCGTGTGTGGGCATGATCACATTATAGGTGAGCTCAGATGGGAAAGACTGGACCTCGCGTTGGTTTCATACGGATTATTTTATCAGAGAATATTTGTTTTCGACATGACTTACTTCATTTAATAATAGACACTTCAAGCTTTCTTTAGATATAGGCTACCCTATTTCTCATATCATTTTCGTTCATTTTAGTGACTCGTTTCAGGAAGATATTCACAGAGACTGAGAATGCAAAAAGTGCACCCTATTTGTTTTCTTTATTTTACAAAACCAAAAAAAAAAAGTTTTGTTGATATTAGGAGTGAATCAGGGTATACAAATAGGCCTACTTATGTATTTTTTTCCGTCAATATGAAATTAATGAAATAATTATGAGTTTCTCTTTGTAGTGTATTTGTTTAAGTTTGATAACTTGAAAAGTAAAGTAAACTTGAAAGTAACTTGAAAGTAATCACTTAAATATCTGATTACTTTTTAAATGCAGTAATCAGTAATGTAATCAAATTACAATTTTAAAGTAGTAATTAGTAATTTGTAGTGGATTACTTTTTTTTGTAACTTACCCAACACTGTTAATGAGTAAAAAATAAATAAATAAATAAATAAATCGCTCCCTGGAACCTACTGCAGTAAATAATGGGCAGGAGAACAAACTGGCGCTAAAATCACAAGAAAGATGCAGACGGACAAGACAGGCATTATGGTGCAGACCCAGCTGAAAACGAAACCCCGTCGTATTCTGCTGAAGTTGAACTCGAAGGAAATGAAGTGAACCCCTGGCCATATTTAAGCACTATTATGCAGTGTAAGCTGTGTTTGCCTAGGGAGACCTAGTCTCGCGTAGCCAGACCTTTGACTGACGGCTGAAGGTCTGGAATAGATGGCAGCTTTCATTGGCCAAGGCCCGCCCATGAGGCTGTTTGACCGATATGTCAAACAACCAATCACAGTTTGTTTTGTTCAGCGTCACGTTTCAGGGCGTGGAAATGTCGCCACAATAACAGACCGGTGTGTGAAACTCTTGGACGTATTTTAAAGATTCTATGCCGCAAACTTTAAATATTTCACATACTTTTGAAAATCCAGCGTTTAGTTGACCCTGATAAGCGTTCGTCGTCACATTTGTAAACACGTCAGCTTTCTTCTTTCGTGAGGGGGTTTCGTGCCGCGGCATTTTTGTTTTCAGGTGGAACATTAAAGAACGCGACACACATGTCTCCCGGAAATCCTGTATAATTCAACCAATCCGACGACGACTTCGACACTCCTGAAGTATTTCCAGATAAGTGTGCCATATGCATCAGACGTATAGCCAGGTTGGTGGATTGGATTCCTCCGGGGGTTCGATGGTAGAAGCTTCAGCGAGAAGTCAGAAAGGAACGGCGGTGAGGCACAACTGCTCCATGAATGATCAGAGAGGATTGAGTGGGGGGATAGTGAAGGGAGTATGGATGTAGGAAGCGAAGAGGAAAGTGAAAAATCTTTAGGAAATGGCTAGAAAGAAGTAAGGAGTAATCAGGGAGAAAAACGAAAGAAGAGGTGCGATGTAGAAGAGTCTGATGAAAAGAGTAGAGAGAGCATAATATGCATTGTTAGGTTTGGAGATCAGATTGGGGTAAGTAAAATTAATCCATTAAAACTGACCAAGATCATAAATAGAGATATAGGAAATATTGAGTTCGCTAAAGTTCTTTCTGATGGAAATTTGCTAGTTGGATGTAATAAAGAAGAACAAGCAAATAAGGCTCTCAAATTGAAGGAGATAGGAGGGATTAAAGTTGTCAGCACAAACAGAGTTGGAGATAAAAGTAAAAGTAAGGGACGAAAAGGGATCATTTTTGGTGTTCCTCTCAATATAGTGTAGCAAATTTAGCTTAAAAGGGAATTGTATATAAATAATTACAATTATGATTAATTACAATTATTTATATCGGCTGACAGTAATAACTGTCGC
>JAFVLL020008505.1:0-17733 GCA_021397915.2 Tor tambroides
TGTTTTGACTGGCAGTAACAGGAAAGTCTCGAGATTTAAAAGAGATAAAAACAGACCACAATCCTCTTATGAGGAACATTCCTTACTATCTATCTTCAACACAACATAATCTATTCCATTATACCTGACAAAGAGTTGCATGTCTTCTGCTATAATATAATAAGATAGAAAAAAAACATTCTCTCTCTCTTTTCTTTGTTATGTTTAGCACATGGTATTTGCAGATGATTAATAATAACCTAATAACATTCACTGTCATACGTTCTTAAAAATAGGGTTCTAACTTTTTACAGACTGTTTCTTAATATATAGGCCTATTATATATATTACATAACATTTATATAAATGTTTCTTCAGCAGTAAATCAGAATATTTTCTGAAGGACAAAGCAACACTGAAGAGGTTGTGCAATATTACTTTACTTTTTTTCTATTTGTTGGCTATTTTTAGAGCACTCACAAGCATTTTGTTTGCTCATGATTATGTTTGTGCCATAACAGAACAAAATTGTTTCAGTGAATCAAGGCGCCATCTTCCTTTCTATTTTTGACCATGATTTTTAATTCACTGGAACCTTATTCAACTCAACCTTATTCAATGTCTTGCTATCAGTATACAAAGAACATTTATTTTTGCATTAAGTATATTAACCCAGAGACCTCAGCTTTGCAAGCTTCAGCTATAGTATTGTCCAAAAGATTCACTAGCTAGTATGTTTGTCATGCATTTACCAACTTCCAGAATAAATTAATCACTGTTTTTGATGCACATTAAATCTATGTCATGCAGTGATATTCATCTAGTGATTAGTCAAGTTGGTATGTGTCTGAGGGGTGGATGAACACTTGTAGGCCTGCTTACCATTATGCCTCCCCTGTAATGAACAATTCCATGCTGCAGCCCATAATGTGATGCCCACCATGAAAGTCCAACATACGGTACAACCCACTGTCAGACTTTTTCCCAGCATGCCTAAAATAACAACAGGATAAATTAATGAGACTATTGGTAGTCAAAGCAGCATGGGAAGTCCCAGTCATAGCCAAGCTATGTGGGTCTTATATGACGTTCAGCAGAAGTCTGTATCATTTCCAGGTCTCCTTGTAAGTTTTTTTTTCCTTTTCTATCATGTCTAAGCACAGACTGAGATCACAGACCGAATAAAAACAGCCTGATTGAAGGTCTGTTTAAAAACAGTCTTCTGTAGCTATTGTTTGAACCATCTTGCTCTGGCTTTTTTACATTTCCTGTCATCTTCCTTTGATTAGAACCACAGCTGAATCCCATTAGGCATGGAAAACTTTATTTTTTCCATTGGCCAACTGTCATATTTTATCTCTTTTTAGACAAAGAAGTGTCTGTTTCACTGCTAAGACCAAAGGAAGAAATAAAGTTCTTGTTAACACTTGCCATGTTGATGACATTTATGTCATAGACAAGAGCTTTTTGAGCAGATACCACAGTTGAATTTAATGCGAACCGTCAGGCAAATGTGGAGCTGCAAGCATTCTAATCTAGTGTTAGTTCCAGCCTCAAACAGGACCCCCACAGTCTGTTTGCTGAATGTCTGATGCATACTGCACACTAAACTGTTTAAACTTTCATCATTGGACAACTACAAATTTTTACACAATTTCTGCAGGGCACACAGATTTTCTGCACCTTTTTTTTTTAGTGTTTTTCTTGCTATTGATGTTGCCAAAAGATCCTTTCTGTGAATACTGTATAGAGAATAAAACCCTTAAAATCAAGACTTTTTTAAATCAGTAATTGGTCAGTGAAAAGAGAAGCTTAAACTTCAGTATTTCTATCATGACAACTCTCAGAAGATTTTAGCATGGTAATGGACAATGTAAATGTATTTGGCCGAATAGGTCTGCTGAATTGCTGCTGGTTATTGCTGTTGTTGTATATTATTGCTGCTGCAAAGCAAGTACAGGAACTTGCTATTGCCAATTCATACGCCAATATGGTGCTGTGAGTATTTAAGACATAGTGCTGCTGTTGTCGCCAATAGCCTTGAGGGCAGCGCGCCAACATACAGTGCCGTTACGCTCCGGGCATCCCGAGTTCGAGTCCTGGCTCATGGACCTTTCCCAATCCTGTCCCCCTCTCTCTCTCCCACTTTGCTTCCTGTCATTACTCTATAATCCTATTGAAATAAAGGCAAAAATGCCAAAAATAAATTGTGAAAAAACACATATTGCTGCTGCACAAATAGCATATAAAAATAAATAACCCGTAGCAGATCTATACAGGTGGAGCTGGGGAAGGTGGAGGGTTTCACTCTGAAAGCGCACTGCGAAATGCTCTAGTAAATGCTAACCAGCCATTTAAATGTAAAGCAGTAAGCTCATTGTGCCAAGTAGCTTAACACTGTGAATATCATCACTTTGCATTAACGACCCATCAGCCTGCATCATCTAGAGTTTCATGACAGAACTTGGCATATGTCTATTCTAGTATCCAGGATACTAAATATATTACTAAAGATATTTAACTAAAGTAAATATATTTAACTAAATAAATCAATTTCTAAATATAAACACATATGTAAATATACTAAATATAAACTAAATGTATAAACTAAATATATTTATTTAAAAAAAAAGTAAAAAGTAAGAGTAAAAAAGGTTTTAAAGTTAAAATAAGAAAGCATAAGATTATGGAAGCTTGAGAAAAATGTCAGTTGCAAGAAAAAAAATCACAATTTTTTTTTAATTCTGTGGCAGAAAAAAAAGAACAAGATGTAAACTCAGAATTCAGAGAAACAAAATTGCAAGATGTAAATATAGATTTGCAAGATGTAAATTCTGAGTTTATATCTTGAGTTAAAGTCACAATTAACTTTTTTATTTTTTTTATCCCATGGTGGAAACAACCTTACATAAGGGATAAAGCAAGAGTTAAAAAATAAAAATAAAATAATTTCTTTCTAAGCATGAAGGATAAGTCACAATGTGTTAGTCAAAGGCCTGGCTGCGTGAGACTATTTCAGCCTTGGAGTGTCTTTCGGGGGGAAAAGCTCATACTTAAATACAGGTGCATTGCAATAAAACTCCCTGCAATTGTTACTCGGGCCTTGTAGCTTCTTATTTCCATATAAATTCTGCTATTTAACATCGCCTGTTGCACAGATCAGAAGTCGCATCTGCACGCCTGGGACTAAAGTAAGTGTTTTACAAGCCTCTGTACAGAGAACGATACGCTAATTACAGGGAGCAAAATCGTATTCACAGGGGATGATGTCATCTTTGTTATGTCATCTCCGCTTAAAAGCTACTGCAGATGCTCTGACATAAAAATCCTTGCTGTCTCCATTCACTCTCTTCACAGAGAGCACCTCTGGCATGGGAACAAACTCTACGGCAAACAAGAGAAGGTTACAGGTGGAAAATGGGAGGAGGAAGGCCAGTTGTTGGCAAACCAATAGGAAGTGCCATGATTCTCTTTGACCTTGGGAGGAAATGACACAGTGGAAATTGCAGCGAGTTGTTGAAGCCAACAGAAACCCAAGCCTCTGCGCTGTGGACTCCCGCTGCGTGGGCCCGACCCGGCACTCAATTCCATGGATATGATGTGTTCTGGAAAGAAAGAGTTGGTTAAATGCCTGTCTCAAAATATGGTGAGAATAGGAGAAGTTATTTCCTCTAGAGATTGGCTGCAGGTGCTGCATTGTGAAGTAAAACCCCTTCTAGCGGCACTAGCAACTATATTACCATATGTAAATTAACAAAATAGTATTGGTTGAGTAATGACGTCTGTTAGAAAGGCACAAGAGAAGAGACATTGATCAAAGCATAAAGGGACATATGGGTTGTATTACCACCCAAACCCAGTTTCCAACAAGCTCAATGTCCGTATATATCAACGCTTAGCCAAAACAGAGACGTCTCCTCTATTTTCGCTCCATCAAGCAGGCCACAACAGCTCATGCGTGTTGTAATTTCAGCCTTTCGCCAAGCCTTAATTGTTTGGTTAGGCAGTAAATATAAATTAGTTGCTCGCATCTTTTCAGTAGAGAGCTCTCCTCTGCAGACAGAAACATTTGCGTTGCTTAGCGAGAGAGCAACTTGTAACTAACCTTTGTTATTAAAATGCGGCAACGTCTGTGGTGGGAGAAAGCCATTTTTTACGAAAAAAATGGTTGGGTCACAGACATCCACATGCTGAATGAGGCATGTACGTTATGTATACAGTTTGTGTTGGCTGTAACTTCTGCATATGGAACAAGTATGCACTCAAAATCCACAAGAGAAGCTTATAGCTGTGATGGACGATACCACAGCTTTTCTAAATACTATCAAGGCAAATATTGCAGATATCAATACCAATTCAAAGGATAAAATGTAGCCATTTATACACTATATTTAAAAGCTATCATTAACAATTAAGAAACTTTTAATTCTACATATATTTTACATCAAGTGTGTGATTTTTTTTTTTTTTTCAGCAGATACCAAAATTTTGTTGTTGTTTTTTTTTTCAAATAAAATAAAATAAAATAACTTTCTATCCAGGCAGGATAAGTTACAATGTGCTTTTATAATCAAAAGTCTGGGTATGCAATATTGCAAGATCATTTATACACTATATTTAAAAGCTATCATCAACAATTAAGAAACTTTTAATTCTGCATACTGTATGTTTTACATAAAGTGTGCAATCTTTCAGCACTGATACCAAATTTGTTTGTTTTCTTTCAAACTTATTAAAATAAAGAGCAAAAAATAATAAAATAAAATAAACCTCTATCTTTCTATGCAGCAGGATAAGTTACAATGTGCTTTTATAGTCAAAAGACTTGCGAGAGTCTATTTCAGCCTTGGAATGTCTTTTGAGGAAAAAAGATTATACTCAAAAATACATGGCAGTAAAACTCACAGCAGTTGTTGTTTAGTTCTTGCACATTCTTCCAACCATATAAATTTTGCAAATATAGCAAATACTAGGCAAATTTAGCTTCATGCTATTTGGTGAAGTGAAAAACTTTTATTATTTAGCAACACAATTATTTGCTAACACAGTCATTTTTTTGCACCAATAATCAAAAAATACTGATAATCTTTTATCAGACGTGTGATTAACTAGGCTATGAAAGGCGTTCCTTGCCTTCTGTTTAAAAGTAGCCCATAAACATTTCAATGTACCCCCACCCACAGGAGAAGGTGTGACACTTCGCTTGTCAAATAAGATATTAAATCACTCTTAAGTGAGGAACTGACGATAATAACTTTAAGGACTTTTTTTCAGCAGGATGCTTGTTTTTACAAGTCCCCTTTTCCTGGATGTCATTCTATGTTCTTGGATTAGCTGAGCGTTTGCCGGGTCCAAATAAAACAGCTGACGTCAGTCGCTGGAGTCCTGCCCTTCAAACTCCAACCCAATCTAAAGCATGATCTCTGAGCGAGATCCTGTCCAGACAATGCCCCACTTCCCTTTACACCAATGCAAACAGGTCTGGCCATGGAGCGCTCACAGTAAAAACAGACTGACAAAGAGCTGGGGCTGAATGGGGGCAGAGGAGCCAAAGTCTGGGATTAGTTAGCAGAGGGTTGACGGGGTCCCTGCAGCACGGACGTGAACTTCAAAGGCCTGACCTCTCAGAGCACAGGCGCACAGAGTGATGGGAGTGATAGATGCTGTAATCTGAGCTTTTTTTTGTCCCGATGGACTGCATCAGTCATCCTGTGTGAATTTACAGGATGGCATTTTGTACTGATGTTAATGAAAGAGTCTTTGGATGGATAGGCCATAAAATAAGTAAAACATTTTCAAAATAATTAGGTTGTTTTAAAAACGTAGTATTTAAACGTAATATATATATATATTTTATTTTATTTTACATTTTATTTTATCTGAGGTTTGCCATTTTCCAACCCTAAATTAAATTTTAATTCCTCATAGGTGTTATTTTCTAGCAGTAAACATTAACATAACATGACATTTTTCCTTCTCTAAATAAAATAAAATAAAATAATAATGCTGGTGTAATCTATTTCCCATTCATTTAAACAAGTAAATCATATTTGTTTCGTCATTTTTTTTAATAACTCCTTTTTTTAACCCTAAATAGTTTTAATTCTTGATTTGTATGAACTATTTCTAGCAGTAAACATTAAATATATATTAATATTAAATTAAGATATCTCAAGATAAAATAAAATGAAATGAAATAAAAATGGGACATTTTGTAACTACATATCAAAATGGTTGAGAATGTCCTGACCTTTGTGGTAGAACTGGCCAAAATCAACATTAAAGGAATGGGAAACAGTTAATCAGATTAACATAATAAAATAAACATGAGATTTGTGCCTTTAATAACAGGATATCAAAACTGATTTATTACAAACTAGAAACTAGCTTTTAGACTCAACTTTCAGCCCTATCCGGAGACATTTATTTCATTTTCTCTTTTAGTAGACTTAGCTGGGGGGGTTTTTCTTTCTTTTTTTGCAACCTTGGGAAACCCTAAGAGCAGAACACAGGGTTTCACACTGTGGATTTCACACTTGGCTGTAAGCAAACAACAGGTATTGAGTGGAGCTCCACAATCTTTTTGGATGGCATTATGCATCGCTCCTAGTGTCCTGATGGGCCAGTGGAGCTCTCTGGATTCGGTTTTCCTCGCTGACAGCGGTTAATCCACTTTGGCTGGTGTTGGCAGCACCAGGCCAGGGCTCCACAATGCCTCGCTCTGTTCCCAATCACATGTCCCGTGGAGAGCTGCAGATGTGCCAGGGCAGCAGGGAGCACTATGGCCGACTTACTAGACGTTGGTTACAAATCTTCCCTTTCAGCATCTTCATCAGCTCTGCAACCCCTCTGAGATCCGCCTCTCCGACACATCAGTCCCTCAGCTTCTGTAAGAACAGCTGCCAGCAGCTCACAGACAGTTAAACCCATGGGTCGTTAGGGACGTCAGCACAGATTAAGGAATTAAACTGTGACTCTGATTAGGAACAGATATCACCACAGAGATGCCTGACGTCTGTTAGTAGACTGTCTTTATCATCTTTAATGTGCTCTCTGCTTGTTTTGTTTTGTTTTACTGTACATTATTTGCCCCCTTACCACCAAAGGTCTTAAAACAATGAACTATGAGTTATTAAAGTAGATCACGTTCCAGAGAAGCCAAAATCTTGGTTCAGCGCTCCAAAAGCTTGCCATTTGAGACAAACTGCTTAATATCATTATCTTCAAAGAAGCCACAGGAAAAGAAATCAGATTCATGCAGATGAACTTTGAGATTTGCTAAATGCATGGCACCCCTTTGAGGGAACTGTGAACTGTGAGGCTTCAAAGAGGATGGATAACAAGAGCTGTTTACTTTGATGCAAAAACTGCAATGCGGTGTATGTCACACAGCCTGACACAACCAGCCCCATTCATCATGACGAATGTCAGCAGACATCAACACATTAGGTCACCATGGGAATTTGTTTTTGTTGTTTTTGAAAACAGGTCAAAATCATATCCTTGCCCAATTTTTTAAACCTTACTTATTTACCTATTAGCACATTTCCAGTCTTATTGTGAAAAATTCATTTGTGCATATTAATCTAAAATCAATTTAGATTAATATATCAATTTAAAAATCAATTTACAAATATATTAAATATTGTGAATGGTTAATTTGAGCACAAATTAAATCAAACAAATTTAAATCAAGCTGAAAAAATTAATTATTGTGAATGACAATTCATGTACATTAAAGTTAACAAAATTTTAAAAAATACTGTCTCTGATTAATTTGTGCACATTAATTTAAAATGTATTAAATTTAATATTGTGAATAATTATCTTTAGCAAAATAATCCGAGTTAAATAAAATATTGTGAATGATTCATCTGTGCACATTAATTTATAAAATAAACAAATAAAATTATCTTAAATGATTAATTGTGCACATTAATCTTTAAATAAATACATTAATAACTAAAAATATTTTTGTGACCATTAACATTAAAATAAAATAATGTGACTGATTCACTTGTTCATATTAATGTAAAATGAGATAAGTATTGTTTTTGATTAATTTCTGCTTGGTAATCTAAAATTAAATACAATAAATAAAATACTGTGAATAATTCATCTGTGCACAGTAATTTATAAATAAATAAACAAAATATGGGAATGATTAATTTGTGCACATGAATCTTTAATTAAATATATTAATTACTGAAAAATAAACTTTTTTATGTCTGTTGAAGTTAAAAAATCAAATATTGTGACTGATTCATTTGTGCCTATTCATTTACAAATCTATAGAAATCCATTCAGAGCACTTTTCTTAATCCGATCAATTACAGATGGTTAAAAATCAAGTCTTGTCCCATGTATGAGTATGTGTATCACACATGGCTGCATAGAGCACATGATAAAGATGAAGATCAGGTTCAAACTAAACACAGCTGTAATCTAGACATATGAATTGATGCAGAAGTCTACACTGATGTGACTAGATGTGAAAACACAGCAACTTAAATACAAAGGCCAATGAGGGTAATTAATGACACTCATCTGGACAGAATAATGAAATCAAATAAGTGACTATGGTGACAAATGACTAACTCAAGCAGGCAGGACTACAACAGAGATAGAAAACAAACTCAAAACCCAACATAACTGTGACAATGTGCTGTTGAGTATCCTCAGAAATATATCACATTACAGAAGTAAACACAACCATATTCTCTTTCTTTTTACATCTGTGCTTAATTTCATAATTTATGTAAGTATATGTGTCTCTTACTCAGTTTTCAAAGAGCCAAAGCCATGTGCTGTGTGAGGCAGGGCACTTTCTCTCTCAGTATGCTGAACTCGGGCATGTTGTTTCAATATGTCTGAAAGCCTCAGTAAGCGAAAGGAAATCCCCCCTCGGTGACTCAGAGCTGCCAGTATGTGTGTGTGTGTGTGTGTGTGTGTGTGTGTGTGTGTGTGTGTGTGTGTGTGTGTGTGTGTGTGTGTGTGTGTGTGTGTGTGTGTGTGTGTGTGTGTGTGTGTGTGTGTGTGTGTGTTTGTGTGTGTTCAGGCCTCATTTCACCAGAACACTGACCTTTCAAACACACACACTTGTGGACACATATACATAAAGTAACAGAAGTTCCCAAAAATAAATAACCCAACTAGTTCTTTATGGATCAATGCACAGTGTTTATGGTTAGACAGCAAAGATTGTATAAATAGAGTCCAAAAAAGGCCACTGAAATGTCCATATTTAGTGACAGGATGTCACATATGTGAAGTGAATTTGAGTGGCATTCAACAGCTTCTTTAGAAAAATATTTTAAAACTTATGTTTATGTAGTCAAGGATTGCTAAAGTAAGACACTTATATGAAATGAGTTTCCAAAAAACACATTCAAATTCATGAAATTCAAGGCTTAGCTTCCTCCTCAGTCATGTTAATAGTTAAGTTGATTTGCAGACTTGCTTCTGTGGCATTGTGAGTGGCAGCTCTACCATAAAACCATCAATGTGCCAGATACCAGACATGCAGCCAATCAAGTGTAAGAAGCAGGCGAAAAAATTCAGTGCAAGAAAACAATATCATTATTGTTTTCAAAATCAAAGCACTGGACAGTAATATTCTGTGTAGAGCAAAAAGCCTCTCTCTGCTTTGCTAAAGTTTTTGCCAGAGTTTATAACCATAGTAAAGCCTAATTAGAAGCTACACAGATGTTAAATACCAGTTTTGGTTATGAGAACGTTTCTTCTAGAAAGCATGAACTCAGAAAACCAATACTCAAAAAGAAGAGAGAGAGAGAGAGAGAGAGAGAGAGAGAGCATGAAAACAAAATCAAAGAAAAAAGCGTGACTGTAATTAAGATCAGATTTCTTATTTCTCTTTGGCAGTGTGACTGATTATAATGAGAAATAATTTACCAAACTCTGCTTGCTAAGTTGACTATAGTTAATTCTTAAGAATTTGAACAAATTTGAAACCCTAAGGCGTTTCATACATCCTGCATCTCTGACGTGTATTAGTGTCCATATTAACTGAATACAGAATTCACACTAACTCTGTATAATGTGAAATACTATTAAATTTAAAAAATAATAATAAAATTTAATTTAAAATATATTAAAGGGATAGTTCACCCAAAAATGAAAATTCTGTCATTAATTACCCTTGTCGTTCCAAACCCATAAGACCTTCTTTCATCTTCGGAACACAAATTAAGATATTTTTGATGAAATCCGAGAGCTTTCTGACCTTGCATAAAAAGCAATGCAACTACATTAAAAATGGTAAAATAGTCCATGTGACTTTGGTGGTTCAACCGTAATTTTATGAAACTACAAGAGTCCTTTTTGTGTGCAAACAAAAGAAAAAGAAGTTTTCGACGAGCGTTCATGAGAGTACCACGATGCATGCAATTTTCATTTTTGGATGCGAATTTATCCCTTTAAGTTGAGCACGCTAACAGCAGTTTCTTTTCAGTAAACAATTCAATCCGTTTATAGGTACATTTTGTGACTTATCCAAACAACCAGTTTATAATCTATGGTCAATTATTAAAGGTGCCATAGAATGGAAAACTGTATTTACCTTAGCATAGTTGAATAATAAGAGTTCTGTACATGGAAATGACATACCATGAGCCTCAAACACCATTGTTTCCTCCTTCTTTATGTAAATCTTGTGAATGCAAAAGACCACTGAAAAATAGAACATAACACCGACTGTGACGTTACAGTCAGGATCACTAATAGTTACGCCCCCAACATTTGCATGTACCCGCCCATGTTCTAGGCCAGCAGCCAGCCGAACCATCAGAAGTTCTGCAGGTATTGTGAAGAAACAAGCGAGGAAAACAGCGAAAATGGCAGATCATGGAAATAAATGTTATGTTCCAGGCTGTGCAGGGGATGTGAAGTGCAGGGATGGGTTGGTGTCTGTATTCAGAAAGGCAAATAACGCGTTCTAATAAAATAACGCGAGCCACTAAAGGGACATGGTTAGCTCCTTGCTAGCGGTAGCCCGTTACATTACAGTACATACGATTTCACTTACCACATAAACAGAGTAAGGAGAGATGACTGAGGATGATGGCGAATGATTTACAGATCTTGAGCACAACTGACAAGCATCTGATCTTGTAAAATGTGTGGTAAGTACTGCCGCTCCATAGTATAAACGTGCCAGTACGTGCGATCGCGAATCTCAAAAGCGAAAGTGAAACTAGAAAGCGATCGTGCATTCAAAACGAGTTTCAATGCCCCGCATATTAATAGCGGCTGATGCCTGATGCCCGCATTTTATTTACAGTATAATTACCCAACAATATAACTGCGAGAAAATATTGTGTGAGCTACTGAAATGAGCAGCACTGTGAAATCCTAGGGTTGTAAAGGGACATCTAAAACCGTTTTGGAGAATTTTTGCCCTTACCTAAGCCACATACCTTCTATGTAGATATCAGAGAACAATTTAAAATATTGTATCAATGCATTCTATGGCACCTTTAAAGGAAATATTCAAAGTAGTAATTATCACTCATTTCATCAGAATTATTTGACTTTCACAAAAGCATAAATCAAGAGAACATCAGTTCTCAATGTTTATTTGAGTCATTTAGTTTCCTAATGTATTACATTCATCATATAAATTAACAGAGTCTTTATAATATATTAACTGGAACAACAAGCCAATATTAACTGCAACAATTCCAAATTATGTTAATGTTTCTCTATTAAAACAACTAAAAAAATTAAGTCACAGAGGTTGAGTGCATTTTTTCAGCAACCACAATCGCAAACAATATAGAGAGCATGTGTATAGAAGTAAAGCACAGGGCAGAAAATGTATCCATTTAAGAGAAAAGCTCTGCTTGGGAGATTTAAACTCTTGGTATCTGGCAACCCCAAACATGAAAGCTTATGAAGGCTTAACACTGCAAGATAATGCAAATGTCAAATGAAAAAGAAACATTTTCAGGATAAATAACCAGCAGGCAAATATTGCAGACAACTATGCCTAGTTAATTGTGAGAAGCAACAATCGTGATCACGAGTGCAATACGATTATCCCTTTTTAGCCCGACTCACAAATCTGCAAACAGATTTTTGGTTGCACAACAAGATCCTAAAGGTGCTGAGCAAACATATTTTGAATGGTGTTTGTAAACATATGAAGAGAATGAATCAGCATCATGGAGCATGTGCAGCCCAGAGTGGGGATATCTCTCTAGACAGGCAGAAATAAACAGTGCAATGGCTGCCAGGTGCCATCAGGATCATCTCATTAAACCACAGTAACAGCAACCCTGCAGTCATATGTGCCTCTCACATTGCATTACTGATTCAAGTTCCAGAGACTTGTTTCTGTCCCTGAACTCTTGTATAAGCACCGCAACATCTAAAAACACCTTACTAGCCTTAGGTGACAGCTTGTAATAAAACAGCTTGTGGTTGGAGATGGCTGGGCTAAACCTAAGTGTTGATTTAAGGTGTCAGAACAGCATATGGTCACTGGCTCTCCCCAGAGGGATGTTATTCACAGGTGGATGGAGGAACGAATGCCCAGGGTTTCAGTTTTCTGACCCACATACGAATGCGTGCTGACAAACACACTCTGTGGGACTCGTCTGGAAGCAAACCAAGCTTGTTAAGAGTACACAGAAGTCATGAGCTTAGCAACTCCAGTTGTATTTTTACCTCTCTTTAATTAGCAGGAGGAAAGAAAAGGGCAATGGAAGAAAATAGAAAGAGAAGAGTGATTGAATGAATTAGTGAACTAGAGAATGGAAGAAAGTCAAGATGTGCACTATCATTCAAGTCTCTTATGCTCAACAAGGCTATTTATTTGATGAAAAAGAGAAATATTATGATACATTTTTTTTCAGGTCTGAATAGAAGGATGAATACAAAGTTCAAATGAACTGCAGTGTACATTACAAAATCTAGTGAGCTGCATCTATAGGCAGTTTAGAACAAGCGTTTAATTAGAAATTACACTTAGATGCCTTATTTTCACCAAATTTTAAAGCAGAATTTGCCTTGCAGATGAAGTGAGAGAAATGTAAAAAAAAAAAGATAATATAGATATAAAATGATATTTTCCCAAAAATATATGTGCTATTTATATTTATGCATTGCATATTAGCACAGACTCTGCATTAGCATATAAGTATTGAGAGAATCTCCCATGCATTTCTTGTGCAGAAAACTATTTGTAGTTACTGCCTATGTAGAATTTTAGGAGGCTGCTGCTCATGTAGGCCATAGACAGCTCACTAGGTTTTGGAACAGAGCCTTATTCTAAGTGCACAAGGAGAAGGAATGCTTTGTTTTACTGCTTCAAAAGGTCATGTTTTGATAACCCTCTGCATGAAAATATTTATGCACTCAGTGGACCACGGAAGAGGAAAAAAACCCTTTAATAAAGGATCACAGCCATCATTCGCTGGTATGTGTTCCTGTAAACATTACCGTGCAAGCTCTGGTGAACATTAAGACATGTAAGATTTTACAAAGTGAGACACGTAGGATCTTACAAGTCATTTTTTCAGGAATCAGTTAGACTACACTGATCGCTGTATGATTTTGATTCACAAAAACTAATCATCTTATAAGAGTCATTTGTTCAGGAACGGTTGAAATACACTGATCATGCTGCGGTTTTGATTCACTAAAAATAATCTGCCTGTAAAAGTAATTTGTTCAAGAACTGGTTGAACCATGTTGGTCGTGCTATATTGTTTTAATTTACTAAAAAGAATCGGCTCATAAAGTAATTTGTTCAGGAAACTGTTGTAATACACTCATCACGTCTGTTGGACCATGTTGGTCACACTACATGGTTTTGATTCACACACAAAAAATTGCCTCAGAGTCATTAGTTCAGGAAATAGTTGTTGAACCATACTTGTCATGCTGTATATTTTTGATTCACTAAAAATAACCATCATATATGAGTCATTTGTTCAGGAATCAGTTAGACTACACTGATCGAGCTGTATGGAGTCTTTTGCCCAGGAATCAATTACTATATATAATTTTGATTTACTAAAAAGAATCAGCTCATAAGAGTCATAAACAGAACTGACCTAATAAGTGTCATTTGTTTGAGAATCAAGGCTACACTGGACAAGCAGTATGTTTAATGCTAATACTGTAATGTTTAGCATGTTCTGTGTTTCCAGCCCTATAGAACATCTGGGAACTGCAAAGCAACTGTATTCAGGATAAAACACAAGCATCTGAGAGGAAAAAAATAAAACCCCTCTCAACACAAGCAGGCACTTTAATGGGAAACTGGTCTGACTGCTACAAAAATAAGAATTGATCCCAGACCCTGAGAGCTTCCCCTAATCTACAAGGCCTAGTCATATGACCTACTTCTATGGGTATTTCAAACCCACATCCTCCACTTAACCAATACATGTCATCATTGACAAACTCAGTCCAGTTCTTAGCCCAGACAACTCAAAGCAGAGGCCCGACGTAAGCCCATCTCAAAATGACTGGAGAGGCGAGTTGTCTGGGATGGAATGGGGCAGATAACGTTTCACCAACTACAGGAAATCAAATCTGTGAGCCATTTTGACAGGAAATTAAACAGAACAACATGGTTTAAGACAAAAGCCCAACCAAGCACAGAGGGATTCCTCAATGCCAGACCCAAATGATCTGAAACCCAGTAGGATGTTCATGCAATCACTCTCAAACGCTCTCCAGGGGCCTTCTTCATCTGGAGATGAATGTCAAGATCAACTCCCATACGCTAAAATATCTGGAGCTTAAAGAACATGTGCTTGGAGAAACGTGCAGCATTAACATCCATATCCGTCTCTGGTGATATCGTCAAGATCAACTCCCATACGCTAAAATATCTGGAGCTTAAAGAACATGTGCTTGGAGAAACGTGCAGCATTAACATCCATATCCGTCTCTGGTGATATCTTCCTCCCTCCAAAAATATTGCTTAAGTAATCTCACAATAGGCCAGACCAACATATTGAAACCATGAAGCACACACTCAATCTGTATTTCATCCAAATGTCTCATTCTATTAGAGAACGGGTTATCAAATCAAGCCCAGACACGTGGTTCTGTGCTCCAACCTGTCATTTCCAGTGCTATTAATAAAGTTGCTGAAGAAAAGAAAACCACATCTGGATCATCTCACAACTGGCCTCTGCTTGTGAGAGGCGTGTCTCCTTTGACCAACCTCAATCGAAGATCCAGATTAAACACAAAACGAAACTTCAAGACTGTTTATGGCAAACGCATCAGACCCTGTGGACTAACCATGCCAACCACGTATTTATGTAATTACAGTGATCAACCACTTTTTTCAAATCACATGCTTTAATATATGAACATCATGTAATATTTTAACCCTTTCAAGTCTGAAGTAACAAATAATAACTGTCAGGAAAAATCAGTTCGGAACAGTTTATTGTACCTTTAGAATTGTATGTGTGTGCGTGTATCTGAATATCATATTTGATACATCAGGCTTTGTGTGATATAATGAGGTTGAGCCCATACACAAGGAGGAGAAAAACGTCTGTATTTTATTCAGAGGAACAATTAAGCAAAAATATGCAATTTGGTACAGCTGTTATTTTTATGGCCAAAAGGAAGATTGAATTTTGGTAGCCTGTAATGTAAATCAATCTTTATGGCAGCATAGCAGACTGCTTAAATAAAATGCTTAAAAATATCAGTTGTTACTAAATCTCCCAATAATATGTGTTGTAAGACGACATTTAAATGATTAGTTATGATAAATGCTCTGTAGTTTTTAATGTGGGTGCCAAAACATAATGCAATGCAAGACGATGATTGAGTCATATTTGATACTTCAACATGATTTTTTTTTTTTTTTTATTATGTATGGCTAATCAGGTAAACCTAAATTTCTTCAGTCCAGCAAGTGTTTATCTTAAAATATCAATAATATAAAAGTTATTCTTATTTTATAAAAATCAGTAAAGATTTTACAGCAAAAAGACATCTCTGCGATGTTTTTAGAATGATACTAAAAGGCCTTTACCAACAAAAAGGAATAAATCAATCACATCACAGAAAGCATGTAGCATATTGTCAACAACAGGTTTTTCAGCTATGTTTTGATCATGTTTCTAACTAAACCTTGGAAAAATTTGCGTATCTAATATGATGCAGTAGGATTAATCTCAATGTTTATTGCTCACTATGCTAAAGGCAGTCTGATGGATGCAGTTGTTTGTTTCATTATGCCTTGTATGCACTTCAATCCATTTGAGCTCAAAAGACATGTCCAACCTTGTTCCAGTTCTATGTTACAATGTGTCCTGCCTTCAAACCAGCCATGCACCCTCTTGTCTAATAACCCCAAAATAAACCTCTTCATCAACCATAATAGAGGGATGTGGTGTGGTTTTGGCACTACCCAGCCTGCAGGGAGCAATGGAGGATGTGCATCTCGGCAGCATCCTTCCACACCCTTTGGCTCCTTTCAACGCCCAATCAGCCACAGCAACAAAGAGACATGAACCTGCAGCACCCAGCCAGCATACAAATGATGACATCTCAAAGGTGCTCTTTATATGAAGGTTGGGAACTTGTGGACTTTACAGTAAGTTCTTGTGGGATTCCTATAGGTTTATTCTGCTTTTGTTGCCTTTGCACATGTCATACACACACTAAAAGACAAATGCTTAAGGAAAACAGTGAGTTTCGGATGACAGGCTGCATGTATGTCAGTTTCAGGCAAAGCAGAGAGGGACTGCTTTCTCAAGAGTGTTACTTTTCACCAAACCCTCCAAAATCAACATTCCACCACAAGCTAAAAGAAAGAAAGAGAGCGAGCTGTTGTAACTTTGTGCAAGCATGGATTTCACAGACCTGGCCTCGTCTCAAGGCTCAAAGACTGAAGCCATTTGTCTATGTAGACATGGTCAACTACCTGTAATCAGTCAGATGATGGTCCGGTGAATAGAGGTGAAACATAGTGATTAATTGGGTCTTTCCAACATCCAGCTTAGGCACAAACAGAGTGAACAGCCAAGAACTGTGTCACAGCTGTAATCTAGAAGTTAGCACACGCTTTGACACTCATGTGGGCGATGCATGTTCAAATCATGCTTGCAACATTTCCTGATACTGTTCACTGCGATTGACTGTATTTCCTGTCTTATGTCTCACTGTCCCTATTAATAAAGTATAAATATTGTATATTATAAAGCATTATTATAAAGCATAAAATAAAGGCAGTGGCCATTTGCTCTAAGAGTAAATAGCAACAGAGGCTATTTACACTAAGTGTAAATAGCAATTAGATGCTATTTACACTAAGTGAAAAATAGCATATTTTCTTAGCGATGGATGCTATTTACACTAAGTGCAAATAGCAATGGATTCTATTTACACTAAGTGAAAATAGCAGCATTTTTTAGTGATATACTATTTACACTAAGTGCAAATAGCAATGGATTCTATTTACACCAAGTGAAAATAGCAGCATTTTTTAGTGATATGCTATTTACCCTAAGTGCAAATAGCTATAGATTCTATTTACACTAAAATAGCAGGATTTTCTGCTATTTATACTTATTGCAAATAGTGGCAATTATCTGCACCTCAGTATTGTAGTACGTTATAAAACAGTATGCAATAGTGTTACTGAGTGTAAATTTTAATTTTAATTCAAATTATTAAATGGATGCCACCTTATTGGGACAATAAAGCCCTCCCTACACCTACCCGATACTTTATTTTCAACTTTTTGATTAT